>PVIA01012931.1:0-34997 GCA_004024845.1 Tonatia bakeri
ATGTGAAAAAGACACAGGAACTGAAAGGAAATTGGGGGAAATGAGCACGGTCGTTACAAAAACAGATTAAAGGGATTGAAGTTGAAGGGTGAGGGATTGTAGAGTATTTTAAGAAAATGTGGCTGTATTAACTTTTAGGACAAAGTAAAACACCATTTCTTTATTTTTCAGAGAAAACCTTTTCATGTATTGGTGAAATGGTTACAAAACAACCAAGTTAAACAATTTTTTCTCCAGTCTTGAAACCATAGTGTTTTTAATTATAAGAATACGTTTATTTAAAACTTATGGTGGTGGCTGGGAGGGTAGCTTGGTTCCACCAGCAGTGAAATGTTATAATACAAACCAAATCACTGCTAATAACAAAATACTGCCAGACAAAACTGCATTATTAACACATTACATAATGCACTTATATTTATTTGTAATATACTATAAATGCATTTTTAAACATTTTCATGCCTTGAAGAAGGTAACTCTGAAAGCTAATTTTAGTATAAGATTTTCAAAATTCAAAGGGGATGGAGATTGTCCTGTCATCAGTAACAAGGTACTGGAATGATTACCTGGAAGACAGACAGGAAAACCGGAGTTTCCCCCCCAACTTCAAGGTCCTTGACTGTGCAGGCCCACATCCATGGCGGGGGACAAGTGGGGTAACAGGGCAGTGCCGGAAGAATGAGTTTGTCATTTTTGTGTTTCTGTCAGAAGAGGTAACTAATTCAGTATTTTTTTTGTTCAAGTTGCTCATACTTCTGCTATTGCAAGTAATGTGGGTATCATACCCTAATAGGATTCTAACTTAATCAGTATTTATTCAACATAATAAATAATTCTAAAGTTTAAATTCCTGTTCCGGGAATTAGTTGAAAAAGTTTAATTTTTTAAAGGACTCTGAATGCCATGATCTAGTCAAACCAAAATGAAATTCTTCCCAACTAGGGCTGCCCAATAGAAAATTAGAGGGTATCTGACAGAGCATCACCCCTGAAAATGGAGAAACCACATGAGGGTGTGGTTCTGTGGTACTACACCATTCCTGGTGACATTTGCAACATTTCAGGTCAGATGCCTATATCCAGGCAGTCACTGAATTAGCATTGTGGAGGGACAGGTTGCTTTTTTTTTTTTTTTTAATGAAATACTTCTTGTTTGAATCGTAACTGAGACAGTGGCTTTTTGATACATCTTGCATAAGTACATGTATTTAAGTTTGAATTAAAAATAATTTTGATGTGAAGAATTTGGCCACGTTCCTGAGCTCCGTGTCGGTCCCTGTGGGTAAAGGACCAAGGTGGGCCGAGCATTCCCTCCTGCTTCGGCAGACACCAGATACACACTTTCCACCGCGTATTCATGCCCATTGGAACGAGTGTTCCTCAAGTGTTACATGTAATCCCAGTATAAGTTCCCACGGCTGAGTAAGAAATGCACACAGTACTGGACAACACGGAACAAAGACCCTGGTGTCGACCAAGACGGCACAGACACCCACCTGCAGACCAGAGCCCGGCACCTCGGGGAGCACATGTTTGCTGCTATTATCTCGGGTCCCCTCCGTAACCGGACCAGGCACCGTCGGGACGCACAGGGTGTGGCTGGGAAGGACTGATGCTCATGTACCGGAGGTGGTTTGCTGGAGCTTCAACAGCTAGCATGCGGTGGGCCTGGGCTTCCGACTCCTGACGAGTTGATTAATTAACCGACTCAACAAATAATTGTCAGTACGTGCCCAGCACCTTGCCCGGTCACGCAGTGACTCCAAGGACAGATTTGTGCCGCTGCCTCCCTGTGCCATTTTCCGATGCCGTTTTCCACATGACACAGACAGAGCAACTAGATCAATTGTGCTTGTCAGATCCAGTAACGGTGAGGAGGGTTTGATGTAATTAGTGGTTACTTTTGGCTTCTGATCCTCAAAGGAATAGAATTACATTTTAATTAAAGAAATTTTTGCTCTCATTTCACTTTCCAAGCACATACAAAATGCAATGGTATTAAAAACCAGTTAGGTTTTTCATTTATGAAAGGTTATACTGGGGTCTGTCTCGTTACGGAGGTAAAATTTGAGGCAACGGTCTCCGTGCTGCTGGTCCCAAACTATCACCCCTGGGAGGCTGTCACGAAGCCATCTCTAAAGACGGAATAATCATCATTCACCACGGCATAACAGTGCCTTTCAGACAGTACCCACGACAGCTAAGTTTACAACATCAACAACCAATGGGAAGAGCCTGGTGTCGGGAAGAAGCAGAAGCTGTTTTACCAAAACAATAGGAAAATCTTTTACGATGTACCTGTAATACTGAACAAATGTTTCTCTTCAGCAGAAATGTCTGTTGTTATCTGTTTTCTTTTTCTAATAAACATTATTTCCTTTCTGACATCCTCCTGAAAAAGACCCAACAAAGGAACCACCCCAATTGCACAAGAACAATACTCTTAACCTTGGAGACCAGAGATTATTAGCATTTTTTAAAAATTATGATCAAATGGGATGCATCTTCTACCGAGGCTGTGTTCTAGGCGGGCCTCACCTCTCGTCCTCCCCACTCCCGGATTTGCTCTTCCAGCGGAGAGCGGACATGGGCTGGTCTGCTGAGAACCAGCTCTGCTGTCCCGGCAGAAGCCACCTCTCTGCCTCTCTGAGGGACAGTAGCCTCTCATCGCCACCCTACTTCCCCAGGCACAGTACGAAGGGAAAGGCAGGAAGGACAGTGACAGACAACTTAGTCGCTCTCCTGGCGGCTCAGGTGATGGATGCGCAATGACATCTGAGGCTGTTTCAGGCTCCGTGCGTGTGGTCACAGAGCATTTCGTTTTATGGTATGAGTCAGTGAGCATAATGCACGGACCACCTGCATGTGTCCATTCGCATGGGAAGGGTGTGTGCGTGTAGACGTGGCAGAAGCAGGACCCTACCAGACGTGCGCAGCTGAGACTGCGGGCATTTTCGGCAGGGTGGAGCTCTCACAGCAGCCGCGGGACTGGAACGAAGCTTCTGCTGTGAAACCGGCACGCCCACCGCTGCTGCTGCTGAAATCCTGCCAGAGAGAACTCGTGCGGCTATCCCCGGTGAGCGGCACGCTGCGAAGGAAAGCCACGTTACACAACGCCTAGAAACCCGGTCTCGTGGCAGCTCTCGCCGCTGGCACCTTCACAGCAGCGATGACTCAGAGCAGGGCTGATGGCGGTTTCCCAGCCAGCGGAGCCATCTGCTGCCACCGCACGGAGGGAACAACGGTCCAAAAGGAGAGCCTGGGGAGAGGCACCATGCCCTGCACACGGGCAGCCCACCAATTGCCCAGTGCAGCTGGGGCTCAGCACCCCCAAGCGACACGTGTAGGTCTTGGAAGAGCGCATCGCTCGGCCTTTTCTGGAAATGCTCCCAACATTGGGCAAACACCACGTTTGCATCAAAATCTGCGTGACTAGGGTGCATCTCCTCCGATCGCCGACAGAGGCGCTGAAGTCGCGGGTGCCGATTTATCTCCATTTTATGCGTTAATTTTCACTCAGCCGGTGACCATGCTGCTGTTTGGGAGGCTTTGTTTTACTTCCTAATGTGCATTTGCCAGTATTTTCAGCAGATGCGGTTCCATGAATATCAAAGTAAATGATATCTTATTAGTCATTAGCGGAAATTATTCCAGGAAGCGGTTGATTGTAGGTGTCGGAGCAAAGGAGCAGCGCCGCGCTCAGCGTCGGTCCCTGCCCGCTACCCGCCCAGGGCCAGGGCGTCACTGACGCTGCCGCACTTCGAGGACCAAGAGGAAGGTGCCTCTTTTTGATGCCCCCACTTCGTGCGCAGACACAGGCGGCCCTGTCCCAGAAAGAGCCTCTCCTGGGAGGCCTGGACCGGAGGGGTCAGCGGAAGGACAGCATCTAAGGCCCTGCCCTGGAGCGCTTTGTGTCTGTTCCTCCTCAGCGGAAGGGCGTTCGGGGTCGGGGGCGCTGGGCTCATATACCAGGGGGCGGTAAGTGCCTCTGCTCTGCTTTTGCTCTGAGTAGCTGCTGAAACTTCACAGAGAGAGAAGTTTAGGATTTCACCGGGCTTTAACTGAACGTGCTCATCTGAAGTCTGTCCTCACGAGAACCTCAAGTAGACTGCTCTGCTGAACATTTAAACAGAAACATAGTGTGGGTCTAGAGAGGGGAGTCGTTTTCCTAGGACAAAACTGCAGTGGCATGGAGAACCAAGGATGCTGTCCGGCACCCTCGTCCCTCCCTCTTCCGGCCCCAGCACAGGGAGGGGGGCTCCAGACCTGGAGCTGTGCAGGCCAGGCCCATGGCAATGCCCACACAGAAGTCTCCCTCATGGACAAGTCACAGATGAAACATAGATAAATCATTGCCTTGTCTTTCTAGCAGCAAAACTGGTCATTTCCAGAAGCCACGTACATGGTGGCCACACACAGGAAGCTGCCTGGGTGGAAGCTTGAACTTGGCCGGTTCCCTTAAAGCAAAGGGATTGAGAAAACCACAACGTGCGCTGGCGGGGAAGGAAAGCTGATTACAGAACATGTCCTCTCCAGGTGATGAGACAGGCGGTGACTTGCTGATTGCCCATTGTGGCTGCTGCACACACCCTGCGGTGGGTGACAAAGGGGCTGATTGTGCACCACTTAGAGGCCATCTCTCCACTTACTGGGGTTTCATTTCACCTCCGGCAGGAAAGTTTTGTCAACTTATTCACGGAGGCTTTAGACATCTCTCCTTGCATGAGTCCAAGGTTCCACATATTTTTGATGTGAGCAATTATAAGTGGTAACTTAGGGAAGTCACATTCTCTAACTGTCCGTTGCTGGAGTACAGAAATACAGCTGGTTTGTGTGTGTTGAATTGAAGGCAGCCAGTTCTCCGATGAACTCATGTGACAAATCTGCATTCCTCTGGACCCTTCCCGGACTTCTGTTCTGCACGGCAGTCAGCTGTGAGCAGACACGGTCTTGTTTCTTCCTGTCCGACTGCGATGCTTTGTGTTCCTTTTCAAACGTCATTATTGTCACATGGTCTCATACTAAAGGCAATTGTACTTTTTCCCTCAATCTTAAAGAGAAAGTTTGAGTATTTTTTCATAGCAGCTACAGTTTTTTAAATAGATCCTTTTAATTAGATTAGTAAAATCTCCATTCTATTCCCAGTTTAAATTATTGACTATAAATTCATGTTTAATCTTGTTAAATAAATTTTACCATCTATTGATATTATATAGTTGTGTTCTTCTCTTACCCCAGTGAATTACGTTACTGACTGTTTTGTTAATTCAAACAAGTATATCTGGGATTAACCACACTGGGTCATGATCTGTGTGTGTGTTTGTGTGTGTGTGTGTGTGTGTTCCTAAATATGGTCCCCAATATTTTAAGATTTTTTTGCATCTCTTGTCATAAATGAGATTAACCTATAATTTACTTCTCTTTACTAACCCTACTAACTTTAGGAATAAAGGTAACCAAACCGCCACCTGGAGAATATGTCTATTTCTCAGCACTGAGAGACATGAACTGTTCTGGGAAACATTTGAATAGGAATGAGTTTCCTGAGAGTCAGCAGAACTCACCAGTGCCCATAAAAGAAAGTCTCTAGGCCTGACGTTTCTTATTGGAATTTAATTCCTTTAATGGAGTATTCCAAATTTACTGAATCACTTTTGATAAGTTATATTTTTCTAAATAAGTATATATAGCCGCCCCAGTTTTGAGATTTATTGCATAAGCTTCGTTTTACATCCTTTATATCATTTTGACTTCTGAATTATCTCAGCTGCCTATACCTTTTTATTACTAATATTGTTTATTTGTGTCCTTACTATTGTTTTCTGAGTCAACTTATAAGACTTTTATCCATTTTCTTTGTCTTTTAAAAAGACATTCATTAACTTTATTTATCATCTTTATTTTACCTTTGTTTCCTTGTTTATTAATCTCTGATTTTATGTGGATTTTAAAATTTGGGGAGGGGTGGGGAGGGGTAGTTCTGTTGGCTTTTTCTTTCTGGTCTCCAAGATACTGCCTTTCAAGGATGGAGTGAGCGGTGGTCCCTGAGAGACAGAATCAGATGCGGGAGCCCCACAATTACTCCAGCCTGCTGCCTTTCCACACGTGCTAGGCCGGGGGACAGGGAGGGAGTCCCAGGCAAGGCCTGAAGAATTCCCTGGTTTGAGGATCTGGAGCTGGAAGTTGAGGAAGGCTGAGGCAACCAGGATTCACAGGGGAAGGGGCTGGAGAGAGGTGCTCAGAGACAACAGCAATCTGCAGAGGGTCCTGCAGGAGTCCAGCTTCTGCTGGGAGGAGCAGCATTCCAGGTCTTGAAAGAAACCCGTGGGAAGGAATAGAGATGATGGGGCCCACACAGGGCCGGGCACGGTGTGGGTTTCCACCAGCCAGACTGGACCTTCCTGGTCCATGCATGGGTCACTGGGGAGGGCACCGAGGGCCCAGGCCTCCGAGGTAGGGAGGTAGAGAGCCCAGGCTGAGCTCGTTCCAGGACCACCTAATAAATAAGCACTTTTTTTTTTATGCCAGCAAGAGTCAGACCATTCCCAAGTAACATACCTATGCCCCCTGATTCAGCACTGAACAATGTCAAAATCACAATATCTTATGTCCCATAAAAAATGGCCAGGCATTCAAACAAGCAGGAAAGTAAAACCCATTATGAGGAGAAAATTCAGTCTATAGGAACCGATCCAGAACTTACACAGGCGAAGACATTAAAACAGTCGTCATAACTACACTCCATATGTTCAGTAAGTTGAGATGTGGGAGATATAAAAAGAAATCTGACTTACAGAGTTGAAAATGATAATGTGTGAGATAAAAGATACATTGGCTGGAGTTATGGACAGGAGAGACACTGCAGAAGTAAATATTAACAAAGCCTAAAGCAACACAGCCACAGGAACTCTCCAAAGCGTAAGCCCGAGGTCAAATGGGATCACAATAAAAATACAAATAAATAAACCAAAAGAAGGCAGGCGGACAGGCCAGAGCAACTCAGAAAAGAGGGAGCAAATGTAAATCAGGACCTTGCAGGAAATCCACATCAGCCAAGGCCCACGTGAGAGAAGAGGGTCTGAGGCGAACGGCAGGTTCTACAATAGCAAGCTAAATGAAGAAGAGCAAATTAATCCAAAGTAAAGAGATTGTAGCAGAAATCACTGCCATACACTGAGGATCGGCAAGCTTTTTCTGTAAAGGGTTAATATTATTTTAGCCTTTGTGGGCCTCATATGGTCTCTGTTGCATATTCTTCTCCTTATTTTGTTTTTTTCCAACCCCTTACAAATGCAAGAGTCATTTGCAAGACCTTGCAAAAACAGGATGTAACATGCTCCCCAGACGCCAGGAAAGCAGGAAAACTACTGAGAAAAACCAGTGAAGTCCGAGCGGATTTTTGAGATGAGCAGAAGAGAGAAACCATGACAGAGGGGGCCTCACTGCAGTCACACAGATGTTAAAGAGACAATGAAGTGACACCACAGACCTGGTCATGCCAGTAAACTCGGGAACTTTGATGAACTGGGCAAATCCCTCGAAAGACACCGTCTGCTAAGCTCAGTCAGAAAGAGACAACGTGAAGAGACCTGGTACTGCTTCTTGAAGAAATTAAATCTGTAGCTAAAAGCCTTCCAGTGAGTTCTACCAAACATTTATAGAAAAAATTATATTGATTCTATGCAAAATTTTCCAGAAAATTGAAAAGGGAAGACTATCTCCCAACTCACTCAGCGAAGCTGGCACAATCATGACCGCAGCACCAACATGAGACAAACTCCTTGCAAGAAACCCCCAGGCTGACATTCCTCACTACCTACCACGGACACCAAGTAACAAATGCCAGTAAGCATTCAAACCTAGGAAAATTGTTTAGAGCCATATGTGAAGAGGATACTACATTATGACCAAGTAGAGTTTGTTCCAATAATGGAGGGTTGGTTTTACATTTAAAAGAAAACACTCACTATACTAGCCATACTTACAAACTAAAATAAAAAAATTAAGATTATATTAATAGACACAAAAAAGGCATTTCACAAGTAGATAATATCCACTTGTGAGAAACACTTCTCGGCAAGCTAGGAAGAGAAATGAACCTGCCCACCCTGATGACAGGGGTCTTCAAAATTCCTCCATGCACACCGTCCTCACCGGCAAAGGACTGAGGCCAAAATGAACGCTGTGAGGGCAACTGCTCCTGCCACTGCAGTTCAAGGTCGCACTGAAGGTGAGGTCAATGCAGTGAGTTGAAATAAAGAAATAAAAGACACCCAGACTGAAACGGAAGAAGAAACACTGTATCTACTCAAACACTACATGATGGCTATGCAGAAACTCCTATGAAATCTACAAAAAGCTACCAGAAGTAGTGAGTGCATTTAGTCAAGTTGGAAACTATAAACACAATCTACAAAATTAACTGTCTTTCGCCCTGGCTGGTGTAGCTCAGTGGATTGAGCGCGGGCTGCGCGAACCAGGCATCGCAGGTTTGATTCCCAGTCAGGGCACATGCCTAGGTTGCAGGCCATGTCCCACAGCAACCGCACATTGATGTTTCTCTCTCTCTCCCTCCCGTCCCTCTCTAAAAATAAATAAATAAAATCTTTAAAAAAAATTAACTGTCTTTCTGTGTACTGTCAACAGTTGGAAATTAAATTTTAAAAGTACTGTTTATCATATCATTAAAAATACGAAATACCTAAAATAAATTTTACAAAAATGGGAAATACTGGTATACTAAAACCAGGAAACATTGCTGAGAGAAAATGAAGATGACTCAAATATAAATGGAGAGAGATATTGTGCTTACGGGTTAGGAAATTCAGTATTGTTAAAATGTCAATTCTCTCCAAGCAGAGCAATGGATTCATTGCAACCCTAATGTAAATCCCAGCAGGAGCAATTGATTGATTGGTTGCTTATAGAAATTAAAAGAGTGATTCTGAAATACAAATGACCTAAAATATAGAAGACAACATTGCGGAACCGACATCACCCGAGTCCAAGACTGCTTGAGCCGCAGCAATGGAGAGTGCAGTGACGGTGAGGAGAAGAACACGCAGGTCAACAGAACAGAAACATCCAGAAGCCAACGCAAACAAGTGAACCACTGATCTTGACAAAGGAACAGACAGCTCGCCGGAGAAGAGTTTTTTCAAGATATGGTGATCTAATTGCAAAAAAAAAAAAAATTGATTCTTACTTCATGCCACATTCACAAAGTCACACACAAGTCATCAGAGTCCCACATGTGGAAGTTAAAACTAATAATTTCTGGAAGCAAACAGAATAACTTATGACCTTGTGTTAAAATATTATCTAGCTATTATGCCCAAAGCATGATCATAAAAGAACAAATTTATAAATTAACTACATCAAATCTTAAAATTACTAGTGAATGAAACTGTTAATTTAATGACACATCACAAACTTGAAGCAAACGTTTGCAACTTACATGTACCTGATAAATGGTGTAAGTCCAGGATATCCACATAACACACTCAAAACTCAACAATAAGGAAAAAAACAATAAAAAGTGGACAAAAGATTTGGACATGCACCAAATATATATAAATGGCAAATACGTACATGAAAAAAGTTTCAACATCATTATGTATTTATACAATGAAAATTAAATAATATCAAGGTACCACTGCACACCTATGAGAATGGCTAAAGTTTTCAAAAGTTGACCCCACTAAGTGTTGGCAACAATGCAGAACACCTGGTGCCCCTCTGTATCGCTGCTGCGGATGTAAACCGTGACCACCAACTTGGAATGGTTTGGCGGTTGCCTAACAATGTTAACACACCACGATATAATAAGGCCGTTTTACACCTAGGTATTTGCACAAGAGGGAAAAGAAGCCGCATGAGTGCAAGAGACTCACCGGGGGGTGCCCACTGCAGCTGTGTGCCTGTCAGCTGAGACGCGTGAGCAACCAACCCGAACGCCCACCAGCGGAGCGGCAGAAACCAGTGGGGCTCTAGTCGTGCAGGGGAACACCACTCTGCAATCCGAAGGGAGGAGCTGGCGCTGTGTGCAGGTGGTCACGGACAGATCTCAAAGTGTCCACACTGGATAAGTCTAGTCAATATATGCGTGTTAAATGGCTCGTATACTGGCGTACAACATTGCAGAAAGTACAAAGTAATCTACGGCGACAGAAGGCAGTCACTGCTCATTGGGGCACGTGTGGGGGTGGGGTGGGGGTAGGACTGCGGAGGAAGGAGGAGGATGAGGAGAGAACTTGGCGGGGGGAGAGAGACATGCTCATCATCCTGATTGTGGTGATGGTTTATTTCTTACAAATTATACCAAAATCAAGGTGTTAAAAATGACATTTCTGAGAGATTTTCCTCTTCTCCTCCTCCTTTGTCTGCCCTGGTCATGATTATTGTCACATACTGAAATCCATTAGAGGTAAGTCAAGTGAGTTTCTAAGCATGCGAAGGACCAAGGGCAATAGTTTATTGTCAAATACTGATAATAATATCATCTGTCTAATGTGAATGTCGTGGGTGTACATATGTGTTTAACAAACTGCTCATTGTTTCTATAGTCTTATAAAGTTGTGCATAAAGCTAATTTTTATTGAACAGCTGTATTTTGCCATAGCCTCTGTGAGGGACACTGTGTGCATTTCACCTGTGTTCTTGCCACCAAACGTGACACAGCACACACAGTCACAAGAACATCCCATTGGAGGGGATGGGCTGCCCTGCCGAAGCCTCTCTGAAAGGGATCCCCGAGCACCTGATACCATGCCCTCCCTGCTGCCCATGGCTGGCCCAATTTTCATGTCAAATTCAGTGGCTAAAAGTGCAGCAGGAGCATTCAAATGGCTTCAGAGTGTCACTGGATCACGTATGTGACTTGATGCTGAGGAAGAACTAGCTGAAGTGACCTCGACACGATTTTTCAGGTCCAGCACAAGCTGCAGTGATGACTGAATTTGCTAGATGGTTTGCTTTCCAGTGGGATAAAAAAATGAGACAATCAAGGCACCTTCCTGTCACCTTGGAGCTACCCTTGACATCAGATGACAAAGCCCGGTCCCAGGAAGAGTGGGCACGTCCCCACTGAAACTGGAGTGCTCCCGGTAACAATGCCGCATGGCGCTGGATGCACAGGAAGGACAGAGGCAGCGGCGAGGCCGGGCAGAGCGGGCGATGGCGCCCGTGTGCCTCCGAAGTGCACTGAGGACCCAGCGGCCCCTGTGCAGCAAGCCTCGGGTGTCTGTGATGCAGGCAAGCCGGCCCACTTTCACCTGCTCGTGCACCTGCACCTGCACCTGCGCCTGCGCCAGAAAGGACGCCCGTTCAGGCTCTCTCCATCACTTATCTTCTGCTGAATGCTGAGAAGCTAATGAGTCCGGCGGCTCTAAATCCAAATTGCTCTCTTGGAACAATGACCTACTGATAAATAGCCAAAAGCCTGAGCAAGTGAGGATCCTGGCAGCATCTGATGCACGGAAAACTTCACATTTAGGAGGAGACAGGTTTCCAGTCGCAGGTGGGAAGGCATTTATCAACCGGAAGAACACGGATAGACAGATAAATGAGACAGTGGGTCAAAAACACGATAGTCCCCTCCCTGGGAAAATCACTAATGCCTCATTGTTTCTGGTTCACCGCTCTTCTAAGATTAGCACTGGCTCTGACAGAAACACCCGGAGAAGACACAGGGCGCTATCGTTCCAGCAATTAAAGGCTGGCCTTCTCACTTGCTATTTTTGCTTCTGGTCTTGACAGCATACACCTTTTCCCCAGATTCAAATGGCACCGGAATTTAAACTTTAAGTAGGTAAGATAAATAGATGGGGACTGGACACAGTGTGCTGAATTTAAAACTTAAATGTTTTTCTTTTTTTTCCCCTAGGGAATGAACAAAATTAAACTTGCTCTATAATTTGCTCTATTTCATTTTTGTTACTTTTAATTCTATGTTGGGTGAGAAGTTTCTCATATGATAATGTCTGTTGTAAATGTTTAAAGGCCTTGCCTAAGCGGAACCAGACCATCAGCACCTTGTTGCCATTTTGATAGTTTGGGCTATTTTCTCAAAATGCTATCTTTCACTTGCCATACTAGAAGTCACCCAACATTACTCTTCCCTTCCTGCGGCCTCTGAAAATATTTCTACAACCTGATTCAATCAGCTTGGTATTTTGTGATATTGAAGACTTAGAATTATTTGCAGATTTCAAGTTCTTTTGTCTACTTTTTCTTGAACAATAAAAATTGAAATTTATGTTAAAAGCCATTTCTGGCTGTTAACTTTTAAGTACTACAAATTTGCATTTCTCTGTTCGTAAAAGGACTTTGTTTATTTAGGTTTCGTACCTTAAGCCAACTCTGATTCCTGATACAAATACAGCTCACTAATTTTGAAAAAGTTCCAGTATATAATACCAAAGATCACTAAAATCCTTGAGTGGATCTTGTTCAGTTCTAAATCTAGAGTAAGATATAACCCGAAGTATCCTCTATCCCCATTTCTCTCTGCCTCACAATGCGAAGTACTTTTCCACCAGAGTATTGACAGGCCTCAGAAATCACCTTGCTCACGTGTCTGTGTGCTTTCTGTCCGAGTCCTCCTCCCCACTCCCCCCCCCACACCCCACACTCGGACACATACACTCACGTGGAGGCTAAATTAAAGAGATTCTTTGCCAGGAGGATATAATATTCCTCAGTATATGTGGGCAAGTGATTGAATAAATTACCTGGATTTAGCTGACGAAGATGTTCAGAACATTGGTACCATTTCACTGTTTGTTCTAGCTCTGTGACCTCACACACATTTTTACGTAAATTAGGAGTAGGTGGGATTTTCGAGAGCCCTGAACTGGTGGGTCAGTTCATTTTATAGAGCTAGAAATTGAGGCTAACAGATGTCCAGTCACTTCGTCCAGCATCTTAACTGTGGGGCCACGTGACTACTAATCCAACAACTGTCACACTAACAGTCAGCTTGCTGGTGAAATCCCCTCAGCAGCTCTAAACAGAATAAAACTGCAAGTTCTTGCTCTTCTTCTTCTTTGCTGTAAGTAAGCATACCTTTCTGGAGTTAGAAACCTCGGTTGCAAATGAGCTCACGCCCTGCCGTTCAGGTACTAACACAATAAATCACAACCACGGCATTGCCCATTGGCCGCAGCGCCCCAAGGGAAAGGGGGTTCCTTGGCCAAGCAGGTTTCAGTAGTACTGATTATTATGTGGACCATGGGCCTCCACCTCTCAGCATCACTGGGGAGTTCTACAGCAAAGACACGTGTCTAATCAAGAGTCTGTCCTGTTACCTCGCCACGGCACCCTCTTTGCCCAACCCCAAATCCCTCAACGCACGTACTGCAGAACACGCACAGGAGCACACTGGTCTAACAATCATCATAACCTGGTTTAAAAGTGTATTACAAGTACTAGTCTCCAAAACGCCCTCCAAACGGTTTAACTTCTAGTCCTCCTATGTCATACAATACTTATTTTCCCCTATTCTCACCATCGAATTACGCTCTCTTATTAAAACACGGCTAAGCAGAATGTGCACACACAGTGCCTGGCATAAGACAGGCGGGAAATAAAAGGTTGATTTCTTTTCTCCTTGCTCCATTATTTAAAAAAAAAAAGTTTTTTCCAATAGTACAAATGATGGTCAATTTATTTTTTCATTATTTCATCCATGATGCTCATTTTTGGCTTTCCAGTTTGGTGTATTTAAACAAGTCCCCACTATTTGCATTAGTTCAGTTTCCTTTGAAAATAAGTGTTAAACAAAGAAATCCTGTACTCTTCAAATATTCTACTTGAATATTCTATTTGAAGAATACAGGATTGCTACTCAAAGGAAGTTTAATGTTTAAGATGAGGTCTGTCCAGAAAAAGTCCAATTATTGTTAATATAACAAGAATAGTTTGTGTGACATCAATGTCACCTGGCAGCCAAGGAGAGTGGACTGAAATGCACAAGTGTGAACAATGACAACTTCACTGTACTAGTCAGTGGGGGTGGTAGATGCTGCTGAGTGCACATGTGTACTGTGTGGCCATTGAATTCGACATGACTGAGCAAGCAGAGCAACAAATCTACATCAAATTTTGCATTAAGCTTGAACGTTCCTCCATGAAAACTCTTCATATGACTTAGAAGGCCGCAGGTATGGGCAACTGGTGGTTGGCAGCTTCATCATGACAACACACCCACTCACGTATCAAGTCTCGTGCAGATGTTTTTTGGCAGAACATCAAATCACCCAGGTGACTCAGCCCCCCTACAGCCCAGATTTGGTGCCCTGAGACTTCTGGCTTTTCCAAAACTAACATCACCTTTGAAAGGGAAGAGATTTCAGACCATCAATGAGATTTCAGGAAAATATGATGGGGCAGCTGATGGCGATAGAGAAAACTGTGTGAGGTCCTCAGGTGCCTACTTTGAAGGAGACTCAGGTGTCATTGTCCTGTGAACAGTGTTTCTTGTATCTTGTATCTTCTTCAGCAAATGTCTCCTTTTCATAGCACATGGCTGGATTCCTTCTGGACAGACTCCTCCATAGTTATGTTCTGAAATTTCCTATGAAGCATCTACTTCTTAGATCTGCACAAATATTTTTTTCTTTTTTTTGAACCATAAGAATAGCACTAGGCAAGTTATTTGTTCTTAAAATAAAAAAAGAAAAAACTGATACCATCACACTGTGTAAACCAGAAACCTTTCCTAGTGGCCCAGAAGCCAGAGGAAATCGGTGACCGGGACAGGTCCCAGCATGGCCCTTGCTGCTCCGCTGTCCGACCTGCGAACTCCCCGCTCACCATGGGCCGGCGCTCCCCTGGGGCCTCTGCTAGCCACTGCGGCTGCCACTGTGTGTCTGCGGTTCCGCAGTGCTGGGCGTGGGATGTGTTAATGTGGAAAAAAATCAGGAAAGGAAAATGAACTGACCTTTGAAAGACAACACAGACAAATGATGAGTTTTCAAATTAATTTTTTGACAGTTCTGAGATTTAGTGAAAATTGGAAAGTTAAAAAACAAAAACCAAGGTCCTAGCTTTTCAGAAGTGGCTTTCATCTTAAGTGCAGTGTTCTCATCAGAACTTTGGCATCTGGGCCATTGCCTTTGATGCTGGCTGCAAACAAGACAATCCATCTTATTAACTGGGAGGAAATGCCCTTCACCACTGGGCACTGTACAACTTGTAAACATCAGTCAAGTTCACATGGCTACACTTTTACTTCACAATTTGGCTTTGTGTTTAGAACTGACTGCGGGGTTGGGGGGAAGTGGGGAGAGGATGGGGGAGGGGGCACTCTATGGACTGAATAATGTTCTCCCCAATGTTATGTGTTTTAGCCCTAACCCCAAAGTGATGGTGGGGGGCTCTGGGGAGGTGACTGGAGTTAGATGAAGTCACGAGAGCGGGGCCTTCCTGGGGGGAAGAATGGCTTTGTAAGAAGAGGGTGAGAGGGACAGGCACCTTTCTCTCTCTTCCATGCGACGTCACAGCTGGGAAGAGGTGCCCTCACCAAGACCTGAGTTGGCGTGGACATGGACTTGGATGGCCCACCCCCAGAACTGAGGTATAAGTGCCTGTTGTTGAAGCCACCGAGTCTGTAGCATTTGGTTGGAGCAGCCCAAGCAGACTAACCAGCAGAGAGCTGGACAAGACAGAGAACCCTCCTGCCTGTCCCCATGGTCACCTGCTCCTTGTCGGTCCAAAGCCGCATGGATTTTGCACGAGAGCATGGTGTGCATAGGTTTGATACCCTGCTCGAGTTAGGTTTAAGTGTTTCCACTGAAGAAAATACGGGGGAAATTTACAGCATTAATATGTCAAGAGTCCTATTTGCTCATGTCCTTTCAATCTCTGAGCAGCCGTAGCCTGGTACCAAATTGAACCTCCAGGGCATGTGACATTCTAGGGGAAACGGCTACAGACCGAGTACCAAATAAGGGCCAGATAACCGCAGCGGGAAGCTACCACTGCGCCAGTCACACGGAAGTCACACAGAGTGATGAAACAGAGGGACTGGGCAGCGCTCAAGTTTCCAGTGATGGACAGCTCACATTCCATACTGTGCGTGATGGCTTTAAAGAGGAAAAGATCCAAAAACATTTGCCAAGTAAGCCATGCAGTGTTCCACAGTGAAGCCCAAAGGGACACTCACTTACACAATTACAGTCCAGTAGACACATGAGGCGGCCTCAAAACCATGCTGCTGCTTCTGTTGGTCGGTTTATAAGGTGACTACACAGACCTGACTTTAAATGTATTTATTTTTATTTTTTTCTTTGATTGATTCTGGAGAGTGGGGAAGGAAGGGGAGAAGAGAGAAACATCAATGTGACACAGAAAGGTCAACCGGTTGCCTCTCATACACACCCCAGCTGGGACCAAACCTGCAACCCAGGCATTTGCCCTAACTGGGAATCGAACCCATGATCTTCTGGTTTGCAGGGTGACACCCCAACAATGGAGCCACACCACTCAGGGCCAGATCTAGCTTTAATTTATGAAAAAATTGAGTCATCTCAAATGTGTTTTCTTTCTTTTCTCCTTCTGCTACATAAAAGGCATGCTTTAAACATTGTATGCTATAAATTTAAGAATTTAGCTGTATGAAATATGTAAAATGCATTTCTATAGCTCAAAATATCATAATGCTGTTCATAATTATAAACCTTACAATTGTTCTGACTGATGTGAAGCAGCTTGTCAACCAGAACCCGCAAAGGTGGCCCATTTGGGTGCTCTGCCCGTGCCCCCTGCATCTGAACCCTGCAAGGGCCACTGGAAGCCCCCACTTGAAGTCCTTTTATGCTGCTTGAATTCTGTCTGGTTTCTGTGCTGAGGCTAGAAGTCTGAGTCACCACTAACCCCCCTTTTTATATGAAACACTTTATTTTTCTATATAAAGCCACACAGTCTTCAAGGCAGTCTGTATTTTAATATATGTCCACTTAGTAGCTACTGGATATACCTGTTTGGAAATTCTGTTTTCCACACACAGTCATAGTGAACCTGATGGCATAAGGAAAATGAAAATGAGCTCGCTTCATTTCTTTTCTATGTTCCATGCTGTTTTTTTTTTAAGAAATAAGCAAAGGTGTCATCATTGTTCCCTGCTCTCCCATGAGTTAAAAAAAAAATCTTTTAAAAGACTATGTACAATGCATATGTACTATGCGTGCATTTGTGGACATAACTATGCAATTAAACACCAGGACATAAAATTATAGCCTCACTGGGTGTACCAAGGCTGCAAGGCCCTGTCCACTTCCCACCCAGCCGCTGACGCACCTGTGTGCAGGTCAGGCAGACTCACAGCCAGACCGACCACAGCCTTGAGGGTGTGGACAGTCAGTCACAGGTGTGTTCTGAGAATATAAGTTTAACTGGTGTTGTGTGTCTCCGAAAACAATTTCCTCTATTATCTTCAGCCGTTGATCCGTTAATTGGACAATTTTTCTTAATCAAGTTCCTAGAATTACCATTGGTTTCATAACACTGGGACCTGTCTTTTCAAATGTCACGGTCATGTTCAAACAAAAGAAATCCCAAACCCTTCTGCCTTGTGGCTGCACTTCGCTCAGGAATAAGAAGTCCCCAAATATTTAAAAGGCCTCTGCCTGGGCCAGTGGGAGGCCGGAAGAAAGGGGGTTTGAAGCATCAAAGGGCGCTCTCAAAGTACTCTTTCAGGAGGAAGAAGCCAGGCTCCCAGCCCCTTATCTTGAAAGCTCACGCTGGTTAGAGAGGGCCCTTTAGAGGATTACCCCAAACTGCAAGGAACTGGGCCCTCTCAGATGTGCTTTGAAATTTATATTAAAAATGGCTGGGGGACAGGCAAGCTTGGAAGATGCAAGGCAGTGAGGGGAGGACGCAGGAGGAAAGGCTTAAGCTGCAGAAACAGCTGAGTGCAGACGGGCAGCCCTTTGGGGCGGAACAAGTTGCAGGGGACTGTGATGGCAGCTGCCAGCCCACTGAGCACAGCCTCAGGCCCTCTCTCCACTGGGCAGCCCGCAGGCAGAAGAGACTGCTGCCCCAAGGCGCTCCCTGAGAGTGTAAATCTCTGCTTTGCCAATAGGTGGAATGGAGTTTTCTAACAACTGTCCAGTCTTCCAAATAGACCTTCCCACACATTGTCTTTTTTTATAGTCATGGTTATTTTTATTTTTACTTATTTTTATTTATAAAAAAATAAATGCAGGCTCACGTAACAAAAAAATAAACAGTGAAACGTGTGAAGGAAAACGCCAAGTCCCCTTTTGCCAGCACACGATTCCACGTTACAACTGATAAAGCATGTGGTGTGCGCCTTCCAGATCTTTCTCTGTGTTTTGATGTGTTTTTTTTTCAAGATGAAGTGTCATATTCACTTACCGGCATCTGGTTCACATTGCTCGGTGTTGGTGCACGGAGCCTCCCTATTCTGTGAACACCTAGGTAGCATTTCACAGTGTGTCTTCAATAATTGTACCACTCCTGTGCTACTGATAGGTGTTTATTTCTTTCCCTCACGTTTCACTGTCCCAGAATAAAATGCTACATGTAAACTTCGAACTTTTTACTGCAGCCTGTGGGTTCTGGACACTTTGGAGTCCTCCCTCTGCTGACGCCTGTCGCACCCATGACTGCTCTGGGCGCCTTGCTGCTGCTCCTGGTCTGCACCGGCCTGGCGCCTCCGTGTGGGGCACCACCAGGTCCTGGGTCTCGGTGCAGGAGGGGTGGGGGGGGGCTCTTGTGCTCTCTCAGCTCGCAGCTCCCACCCCAGGTCCCTGGTGCAGTCTGCCTAGAACTCCTGATCTAAACAATCTTACTTACCCTTAGTCAGTTGCCATTACACCGTTTTGTTTTATTTCCTTCCTAGAACTCATCACTCTCTGGAATTATCTTGCTCTTGTATTTGTTTACATGCTTACTGTCTCCCCTTGCTGGGAATAAAATCTTTCTCTGGGTTCCCCAGGGCACACTGTATGACAAGGTGACTGCCGCATAACGGGTTCTCAGTAGGTGTCCGATAAAAACGTGGGTAATGGGCGTATCCTTCAACCTGAGTCAGCATGCATTCACACACGTATTTCCACAGGAGAGGTGCTGAGGAGTGAAATTGCTGTCCAAAGAAGTGTACGCATGAAATTTTCATGGGTGCTTTCCACGTGCACTCCAAAAAAGGGAAAGAAGCTTTAATGCCATTCACACTCCCTCCATCGCCATAGGAGTGGCTCTTTCTGCTAAAGACAACGTCGATTTTCTCATGCCAATCCGACAGATTACAAAAAAGATTTGTTTCGTACGTTAAAAATTACCCCCAAGAATGTTTTTTATGTGTTTATTGCATTTGTGTTTCATCTACAAATCCATCATTGCTAAAAATTTCTCTATTCTTTCTTCTGTGGGGGCCATAAAAATACCATTTTTGTTGTCTTTATTGGACAAGATTGGAGGGTTTTCAGTTGATTGGTTTAGGACTTAGATCAGTCTGGAATTATTTTTGTATAAACACTATTATTCTTTAAAAATGTACAGGTCCCTTTTTCTTATTTGAAAATGTTCAAGGTAGACATTTTACAAAATTCTAGAAAAGCCTAGGTAAAAAAGAAAAATTACCCAGACAGAATCATTGCTATATAGGTGATTTCTTTCCACTGTTTTTCCTATAAATGCATGTCTATAGAAATGTTTCTTCACTCACACATGTTCTCGTTTGTACATTATTTTACTAATTTATGCTATAAGCATTGTCTTTTATCAATAAGTCTGAAACTATGATTTTTAATAATGGTGTGATATTTTATATTACTTTACGTTATATTATGAAGTAAAGGTGTACCCTAATGTATGAACATGAGTCTGCAGTTCCTATTACTCAACAGTTAATTCTGGGTTCTAACATGCAGTGAAATAAACCCATCGATGAAAACCCTTGCTCACGAGCCCTCCAGGACCACCTCTGACGACAGCCCAGAGCAGACTCCTCAGTGCAGGCTCGCGGAGAAGAGCAGTCCATCACTTCACAGCCCTCCCCCAGCCTTCCCAGACAGACTATGTATGTAGACTGTGTTACCCACTCAGCGCACCAGGGACCAGGCAGGTCCTAGCAGGAGAGAAGGAGCCACACTCACTGATTCTGTAAGAGTAGACTGGATGTAATAATCCTGTTCTAAAAGTGCTGAAATAAAAAGATGAAAGAGAGAGGGAGAGAGGGAGGGAGGAGGGTGAGGTTTGACTGCCCTGTAACTGTAGGAAGAGCCTCCACCCCAGAGTCTGAGGACACACAAGGGAGGCCACAGCTGTATCAGAAGTTCCCAGGGCATGGAGGCTGTGTGGCCACACCAGTGCCGGGACTGCCAGGACTGGCTGCCTGACCCAGGATTCCCCATCCAGCTATGGATAAGGTCTGCAGTTGCATCAGAGGCAGGAAGGGAGGGAAGGAAGGAGCAGGGAGGGGAGGAGAGAGAATGTTACAACCCTCTTGGGTAAGGCGGCAAGAGATGGATGGGGAGGAAAACTGGGGAATGTAATTAGCCAACTGCCAAGCCACGCATGCCAGACCAGCCCAGGGAGGCCCCAAGGGACACGCGTGGCGGAGCTGAGGGAGGGGCCTGGCTGACACACCTGCGAGCACAGGTGTGTACTCAGGGAGGTGCAGGAAGGGCAACCTGGACTTCCTAGGCTCATAGAATACTCCTTTAGAGCAATGAAGACAGGTAAGGATGGGACCAAGCCTGCATGAGGAACAGAAGCCAGACAGCCTCAGGATGTTCCAGAGCCTGACTCCTCGTGGCTGTGGACCAGTCACGGAGAAGAGCAGTCCATCCATGTCCACTATGGCTGGACTTTGGATGCTGGTCACTTCCTAAGACACAACTACTTTTGAAGACCTCGGCAGCCAGAGAGCTACTTTATCTTACATCCTTCTCTGTGACTCTCACAGGATTGTCACAACAGCAGTACAGAATCTCACACCTTCTGCTCTTGACCGGGTGGGCAGGGACGGGGAAGCTTCCATGAACACGAGCTGACTACAGCTGAAATGACTCAATGTGGAAAAAGAGGAAGTCGAAGGCCAGGCAAGAGTACTTCCCCTCAACTCGGATGACCGGGAGCCGCCAGCTGGTCGCACGCGCCGAACTCCCCAGTGGGAGCCAGGTACGCTCTCAGGGAGAGCAGTTGTGAATCCAACAGCCAGATGAAGCTTCTCCCCAATACTGAAAGCCAGTCCTGTCCCTCATTCAGGTTGCTTACCGGCCTGATGCTATTGGTCACCAGCACGATGATGTCAGTACTGAAAAGGAAGCATCCATATGAGTTTCCTCTGCAGTGACTGCATCTGTATTGTCTGCACACCTTGTCATTGTGTTTAGGTCAAGAGGGGACCCGGGAAAGGTGGTTTTAGACACAGACAAGCCATGGGGGCTGCCCCTAGGATAGAAAGTTCTGGTTATACAAAATATTCTGCCTGAGCAAAGTCTCTGGATGAGTAAAAGCTATCGGGGCCACAGTGTAACCCCTACACGTCAGGCATAGCTCTCCTACTACTCATGGCCTTCTTAAAATATTTGGATCATTAGCCAATTGGTGTAGACAATAAAAATGTACACATTCCACAAAAATACTAACCATTTGTACAATTTAGCATCTGTTAAAGTCAATTGAATTAAGGGTCTTATTTATTCACAGAGACAAAATAGCAAGTGTATCTGTTTCACATTAAAGCTGACAGTCTCTCGGGGACACGGTGTAAATGTATTTCAGGGTAGAGATCACTGGTGAACATCACTGTCTGAGCACCGAGGGACTGACAACGGGGGGCGGTGATATGTAGGTAAAGTCTCCCCTTCTCCACAGGGGCAGGAAGATACCCCCCACACACACTTTCCTAGGAGTCTGGCCTGTCTTTTGCATAGAGAGCTCAGAGGACGGCAGGGCTTGAGGCACCGCATTAACCTACTTGGAGGTGCCCTTACTCAGGGCACAGCGTGACGGGAGGCATTAAGTGCCCTCATTATTTAAGGGATTTTAGAATGAAATCTCCCTAACCAGGTAACCTTGGACCTGACATTCATAAACAATAAACACACCTGCAGCTTTTCTGTCATCAAATGACTAGCTACCCTTCGGGGGTTGTAACTCTTGAAATATATGTATTTTTTTTTCTACTAAGAAGGCTTTTTTTTCTCCTCCATGTAAAAAAGCTTAACATCTAATTTCACTGGAATTAGAACATTTTGTCTTTATTTTTCCCTTTCTGACATGATCTTCAACTTCAGACTGAGTCTCTTGTTCTTGTGCTTGGTTTTTGTTTGCTGTGTTTTCTGCCATCGGTCATGACCCCCCGTGGCCAGGCGGGCCCCCCTGGCGTGTGTTCGGGTGCTGCCGGTCTGCGAGATGGGTCCCGTTGGCCTTTTCAATTTCAGGGTTTTCTCTCCTTAACATAGTGAATGGAAAAACTGGCACAGTATTTTTATGTAAATATAACTAATGGTAAGAATACAGGATTAAGAAACTAAAGGAATTTTTAAAATATCCATGTTTGTTTCATTATCTTATTTATTTGACATCTAGGAGACAATTTCACTTCCCTAAACTATGTTTCATTACAAAATAGGAGATGCTAAAAGGTCCTATTTACCCCATTAAGATAACATAATGGTTACTGTAATTTTTTGGCAGAAGGAGAGAGGGTGGTAAATAAATTTACTTAAATTTATTTCTTGAGAAAATGAGCATATTAAAGGGAAGCTGATGCCAAAACCAAAATGAAATTCACTTTTATTTATTTTATCCAATACCGCTCTATCCAAGCCATCCAAGGTGGTATAGACAAAGATAATTATAGCAACCGAGGGAGTTATTATCTAGAAACCAGCATTTCTAGAATAGACGGTCCACGTTTTGGCACACCAGTGGTAGCTACTTGGGATATTAATAGTTCACAAAGAGCCCTATAGGACTTCTTGTCTCTGGAAAAATAGCTCAGTGAATGACACTAAAATCCGACAGGCTGGCCCCTGGGTGACATGGAGCACATGACACAGAGCATGGAGCACAGCCACTGCCTGCCGGAGGGGCTGCTCTGTACCCGGGCTGCTCCTCGGACCACCTGTGCCTGGGGCCCAGCCGAGACTGGTCATCAGCTGCTCTGGCCCAGGCCGGCGCAGGCCAGCACAGATGGCCACTCAGGGAGGGTGAGTGTTTTCCTGCCCAGGGCAGGGCAAGAATTTGGTGTGCTTTCAACCCATTTGTTTGACATTTGTTCCTAGGAAAGGCAGAGCACTTCCTGGGGACAGCTTGGAGAAGAGGTGACACTGCTGAGTGCTCGGTTCTGGGCCCCTGCCCAAATGCTGCTCATTCAACAGACCAATGCCACCAGCGGGGGGAACCACCCCATTCAGAGAGCAGTGCGGTGATCAGGTGCCATTAATCACGCATGTCCCTCGGAGAGCTCACCCCATGCAGTGCTGTGAATTCTGACTGCCAACACACAGGACGCCTCTGAGAAGATTCGTCACGCCTGGATGCTGGATCCAAATTCTGGGGTCTGAATGCCAGCTTCCCCACTTACTAACAGTGTGACCCTCAGGACAAGTTACTTAGCTTCTCTGGCCTCCGCATCTTCATGTATGAAAGTGAGAGTTAATAAAATGACCTGCCTCAGAGGTTGCTATGAGGACCCAACAAATTAATACAATTGAAAGGTATGTGGCATATGGCAAACATTCAGTAAGACTCAGCTATCATTATTTGTGGCGTCCATTCCCCAGGAGCACTTTGCAGGCTGCCCAACTGGTATTTTCTTTCTTCCCGTCACCTCTATTTCCAGTTCTGCGCTGCCAACAGGGGGCGTGATTGAGCTCCCGCTTGTCCATACAATTTCTTCACTTTGCCTTCTTACAGTGGGTCCCTTCCCCTTCCTCAAGAGGGCAGCTCTACAGGCTCCTGAAAGTCCCCATTTTAAACAAGTCGGTTTGCCAACATGGTGACAAGAGAGAGCGTGGTTAAACCCCGGGGATTACTTTGCTCCAGTTCTTTCTTTTTCCTTTCCTTTCCTTTTCCTTTCCTTTCCTTTCCTTCTCTCTCTCTCTCTCTCTCTTGGTTTTTCCTGTCAGCCTTACTTGCATGCTGTTTCAGAGTCTGTGGAAGAACAGCTAGGACCACTCCGTGGCTGCTCCTACCCACCAGGTGGCCTGTGCAGTGGGGGCGGTGGCCCATCATCAGTGGGCTTGGAGCACTCAGGGCTTCCTGTGACATTGCAGGGCAGGCTCCGGGCACCTGCCACTTCAGTCCCTCCACCCTGAGGTACCTCCTGGGCCCTGGTCTTTTTGGCAGGGGCCTTCCCTTCCTTCTCAGCCCCTTTGGGGTCTCTGCAGAAGTAGAGACCGGGTAGGACCTCCATGGGTGCCCAGGGAGATGGTGCCACACATGAGCAGTACAGCCTGGAGCATCCATATCAGACCCACTGAGCAAGCCCCCAGTGATCGGCAGGGATGGCAATGTCCACATGGTGCAGAGCACAGTGCACATGATGCAGAGCTGCTGGAGGCAGGGTGGTGGAGCACCCCTTAGCCCTGGGGTGCCAACCAGCGGAAGTCCTGGCTCCCGGAAGGATGCCCGGATCTGGTGGGTGCAGGTTCCAGGAGTGAGGGGCACACAGCCCCACTCGCTCGGCTCCTGGGCACCATGGCCCTGACATCTGTAGGGCTTCCAGGGGCAGCGGCGGCACGAGGTGTCAGCAGAACCTTCTCCCAGGTCCGCTTCTGCTCTGTTGTGTGGGCCCATCGCTCTTCCTTTGGTAGATGTCCTGTTCTAACTCAAAGTCAAGGTCGGTGGCATTTACATGGGTTCCTGCTGCACTTTCCTGGCAGGGGTCTTATCGGGGAGCCGATAAAACTCTCTGAGAACCTGAAGTGCCGTCACATATGTTTTCCCTGCCCCTGGGAGCTGGGAAAATGCTGGAAGGAACTCCGCTGTTTGGCTGCCTTCCTGAAAGACAGGCTGGCTTCTTCCATTTGTTTCTTACTTTTTTGTCCTTCAGTCTATTGACCCAGCATGTCTGGGAGAGAAAACCAGGATGCCAGATTTCACATCTTTTAGTGGCCATTGAAAATCTTTGGCTAAAGATTTGGCTGAGACCGCCGCCAGGTCGCTGCAACACTAGGAGCAGTTCATTATTTCTTAATTGCCCATTTGCATGCACGTCTCCAGGCCAGAGACACCGGTAAACATCTCAGAAATCTGCCCCATGGGCACTGAGACACTCTCATTTATGGAGTGCCCACTGTGTCCCATTCATTGAGCTGAATCTACTCCACATATGTTACACATTTAATATTCACAACTCTGTAAAATACGTATTATCTCCATTTTTTTAAGAATAAAAATCATGGTCAAAGAGGTTTAAGAGGGAGAATTTGAAATCTGGTCTAGCTGACACTAAAACCCATGATTTCTGTTCTTCTGTCACATTGTTTTAAAATGTCATTTAGAAAGAAGCAAAAAATATGACTTGAAAAACATTTATGCCTTTTAAAAGATGTTATTTATCTGTTTTTAGAGAGAGGGGAAGGGAGGGAGAAAGAGACAGAGAGAAACATCAATGTGTAAGAGCTACATCAATTGGTTGCCTCTTGCATGCCCCCTATTGGGGACCTAGCCCACAATCCCGGGCACATGCCCTGACTGGGAATCAAACCAGTGACCTTTTGGTTCACAAGCTGGCACTCAATCTACTGAGCCATAACAGCTAGGGTGTGAGTATGTTAAAGTAATGATTTCCCAGATGTGTTAATTTTGTTTATTGGGCTGCTAACTACTGAAAGAGTAGGCAAGTGTTTGAACATAAATCATACACCTTTATCAGAACAATTTTTTCTGAGGTCAATCTCTTATCCAACACTAGGCGTAATTAAGAATAGATCTCCAAGGCATGGAAATCATCAGGAGAAAGTACATTTACTAGTGATTATTGATGAGACTTGAATAACTTTAACAGTATGTTTTGAAATCACAGTTTACAGGGTAGGGCAAAAGCAGCTTTATAATTATGAGAATACAAAACACAGAATTTATTCTTGTATTGTTATTTATTAATCATTGTATTATTCTACATACAAACAACTGTAAACCTATTTTGCTCACTTCTGTACTTTGAAAAATAACAGTTCAAAATGGCTAGAACATGTTTAAGTAGTGGCATAATAACTTCTTCCATAGAGATTTCAGTTTATTTATTTATTTATTTATTTATTTATTTATTTATTTATTTGTAGAGAGTGGGAGGGAGGGAGAAAGAGAAGGAAAGAAACATCAATATGTGGTTGCCTTTCACGTACCCCCTACTGGGGACCTGGCCCACAACCCAGGCACATGCCCTGACTGGGAATTGAACCAGTGACCCCTTGCTTTGCAGGCCAGCACCCAATCCATTGAGCCACACCGGCCAGGGCAGATTGCATTTATAATTGACTTTCATTGCAAGATTCATTTTCCTTTGAGAAAAATATGGCAGGGCAGCTAAGACAAATTTAGCCATTTCTAGAGTTCACAACTTAGTATTATTTTGTGTTTGTTAAGCAAATAAACCTTGTTTCTTTGACACTGTTACTCCATAGTGGTGTTGTAATAATTAGCACTTTTGTGACCTTTCATACGACATCACTGACCTCCCATTAACTACTGAAAAGAACCTCAATAACTTTCTTTTCTAATATTGGCAATTGATTTTTTTTCATTTGAGAACTTTAGAAGCTAAAATGTACAATAGTCTTACTTCAGTGAGTTAGGAATTTTCATTGAGACTTGGACAAAAAAATTGGGTAGAAACTAAAGACAGATTTCCTAGCCCAAATTCCCTTTATAGAAAGTGCTTATAGAGTTTTAATACTTCTGTTACATGTCCTTTGTTCCTGGTCACAGAGGAGGAGGACCTGTCTAAAGAAAATGCTTACATGCTGGCAGTCACAAACCCTCAGGAAGGAGAAGAAGTGTTAAAAAACCAGGAGCTGAAGTGTCATGGCAGCTGCCCAGTTGGCAAACACAATGGCGTCTCGGTCAACAAGGGGCCGCATGGATGACAGTGGTATACCAGATAGCCCAGGTGTGCCTGGGCTGTACCACCAGGTCTGTGTAAAGGCACCCAGCCTGTGAGGTCCCACAGGGACACAGTCACCCAAGGATGCACTTCTCAGAATGCATCCCTATAGTTAAGCAGCACATGGCTGCATTTCTAAAACTCATGCTGGCGAGAGGGAGTAGGAAATGCCATAGAGTGACCCTTGCTAAGTGCTTTGTCTTTGGACACTGGTGCATATATTTCTCATGAAGGAGTTAAAATGCAAGAAATGGGAAACTCAATACTTAAAAATTGGTTTCAAAAAATGCTTAGTACAACAATTGAACACCTGATATACCTATGGACCTTCACACACATACACAAACTACACACAGACATGTAACATATACATGTATGTAATATACTTGTGTGCATAATTTTGGGTGTGCCTGGACTCAAAGATCTCATTAGGTCCATTAATCCCAAGGTAGGAACGCCCACCTTGTTCCCCACATGTCTCAAAATTGAACTTTCTCTTCAACGCTCTAATTAAATGCCACCCTCCCACAGAGCTGTGATACCACCCAGCCCACCTCCCTGAGCATCCGTGTTTCCTCTCCAAATTTCAATACTCAGCCCCTATGGTAATGCTCTGGTACCAAACTAGATTCCATCTCACACATTTTTCCATTCTTATGCCCAGCATAGTTCAAGGCACATGGAAGGGCCTGCTGAATGAGGCAATGACTATGGAAATTTGCCTCTGAAAAATGAAAGACAACATCCTGGTGTCAACAAAAGAATTTTGTTTTTCCCGATTGCTCTGCCATTCTAAAATATGCTGAATTTAACCATAAGAGAAGTTGGAATGGATAGTGCAACCTACTCACAGGGCAAAAGGAAGAAAACCAGAGTGGTAAATTGTGTTTTATCATCCATTCTATACATATACATATAGAGCCTTACATTTGGGGGGCCACAGTTGACCACTGTCACCCCTGATACAGGCATGTCCCCACCACCTTTAGAAAAGCAATGCAATGGATTCCCACTGTGCACGTAGTCACTTTAGACTAAGTCATCCCCAGAGCCGAGGGCAGCTCTGCCCACCAAGGGCACTCCATTGCCATCCCAAGGAGCTCCTGCACCCCACGGCCTGGGCTTCTCCCGGACAGTGTGAATGTGAATTACTCAAACACACTAGGCAAGAAACATAGGGCTGAAACCAAGAAATGGCCAGAAAGAGAAAGTGGTAGGAGAAGACCATGAGGAGAAAGGGAGAGGAAGAAAGGAGGAGGAGGAGGCAGGGGGAGAGGAGACATAAAGGCAGGCAGAAGTCTATTCTCAGAAGTAGAGATGGTAATAGCTCAAGTCAGAGCTTGAAGTACCGCTTGTGAGTAGGAGCCACTGAAGCAACACGTGATCCTGAAGAGTAAAAAGTGACTCTCCAGCCGCATGTATATCCTGGGAAGATGGAGGGCTGTTTTCTTATTTTACCTCATTTCCCTGTGCATCCACATGGTGGACCACCACCCTCCTGTGCAGTACAAGTCTGTTTCTGCTCCTGGTAATAGTAACAGTGAAATCCAAATCCGCCTACTGGTAGTCTCGGCAGGCTTTCTGAATTTGTAAGGAACACAGGGGATACTTCCAAGTTCTAGATAAATAGGGACAAGTGGATGGTCATTAAGAAAGAGTAGGGACTCCAGAAAACTGGCCCTTGGTGGGTGATACAACAGCAACTGGTGGTCCCCCCACAGGAAGCAGATACTCTGCTCCACACTGAGGCCCTGACGTGGGCCATTCCCAGCATCTGCTTCTTCGCTGTCTCTAGGTGCAGACGACATTTTTACTGAGTCCAGTTTGCACCCTCCAAGAGGAAGGATCCGCGTGGTTCAGTTAGTTAAACTGGCAGAGTTCTTGCACCAGCACAGATCACAGGTCAGACTGGCATTTGGCTCCCTGAGGCCTTGCTTTCACAGGCAAGGAAAAGATGATGTAGCAAATTGCACACAGGACTCATCAGAGCAGGAGCTGCCAGCATCGTGACAGACATGGCAAAGGCTCAGAAGTCTACTTGAACATCAACACTGATGGACCGCCAGGGGTGTCCGACCTTTCGACGTCTCTGGGCAACACTGGAAGAAGAAGACTTGTACTGGGCCATACACTAAATAAATTGTGAACTGTAATCAGAAAAAAAATCTCATAATGTTTTAAGTAAATTTATGATTTTGTGTTGTGCCGCATTCATAGCCATCCTGGGCTGCATGAGGCCTGTGAGCTGCAGGTCGGACACCCCTGGTATACAGTAGTGTTAGGGAGGGTGGGAGGATGAGGAAGAGTTTATCAGCTAGAAGTCTCTCATTGGAGTTGACCTTTGGAGTTCCACATGTATTGGTTATTAATATCCCAAACTCTGAACGCTTGCACCCATGTGGAATTTCAAGGTCAGGCTAGTTAGATGGTTCCTGGGCAAGAAGAGGAGGTGGGTTCATTGGAAAGGAAGTATCACGTATTTGAAAAACTCCTGGTAAAACAAAAAATTCGCAGTCTCTCCTGGGCAGAGTATAGTAATCATCCACTTCCCTCTGCATCGCCTCATCAGTACGCACGTGGACTATTTTCTACGTCACAAAGTCAAGCTCTATTTACAAATGTAAGCTAAGAGAAAGTAATAGATGATCTATCTCTAGGTTTTCTCTATCCTTTCTTTCTACTTGTAAGCTACTAAGAGCACAGGAGAAGAGATAGAAATTCGAAGGGAAAAAAAGGGAAGTGCTGAAATAAACCCTCAGCCGACTTTTGAGTGAAACAGCCCCTTTCGGTTGCTAGGGCACCTTTTTCTGTCTCTCAGCTTCCTGGGCCCCAGATTATCAGTCTCACCCAAGACCACCATGGGGGGGGGCAGCAAAACAGTTTACTGAAGAGGAAACTGCATTGAACTTAGGGCAACCACTGAACATACGGTGCACTGTGTTTCCGAATCTGTTGATACGATCATGTGATTTTAGTCTTTGCTTTTGTTTATGTGATGTATTGCATTTATTGATTTGTGAATATTGAACCATCCTTGCATCCCTGGGATGAATCCCACTTGGTCATGGTGTATGATCTTTTTAATGTATTTCTGGATTCGGTTTTCTAGTACTTTGTTGAGGATTTTTGCATCTATGTTCATCGGTGATTTTGGCCTGTAGTTTTCTTTCTTTGTGTGTCTTTATCTGGCTTTGGGGATGATGCTGGCCTCATAAAAAGAGTTTGGTAGTCTTCTCTCTTCTTGGATTTTTGGAAATAGTTTGAGAAGAATAGGGCTTAGCTCTTCCTTGATTGTTTTATAAAATTCTACTGTGAAACCATCCATCCAGTCCAGGGCTTTTGCATGCTGGGAGTTTTTTTTTTAATTTTTTTTTATTACTGCTTCAACTTCACTAGCTATTATTGGTCTGTTCAGGCCTTCTGCTAGGACATACAGAGGGCCCACAGACAAATGAAAGGATGCTCAGCATCACTAGCCATCAGACAGATGCAAGTTAAAACCACAATGAAATACCACTCCACACTGGTCAGAATGGCCATCATAAACACATCAATAGGCAAATGCTGGTGAGGTTGTGGAGAAAAGGGAACCGTAGTGCACTGTTGGTGGGAATGCAGACTAGAGCAGCCACTGTGGAAAACAGTATGGAATTTCCTCAGAAAACTAAAAATGGAACTGCCTTTTGACCCAGCAATTCCACTGCTGGGATTAGACCCTAAGAATCCCGAAACACCAATTCAAAAGAACCTATGTGCCCCAATGTTCAAAGCACCACAATTTACAATAGCCAAGTGCTGGAAACAGCCTAGGTGCCCATCAGTAAACCAGTGGATCAAGAAACTGTGGAACATTTACACAATGGAATACTATGCAGCAGAAAGAAGGAACTCCTACCCTTTACAACAGCGTGGTTGGAACTGGAGGGTATTGTGCTAAATAAAATAAGCCAGGTGGTGAGGGACACATACCATATGATCTCACCTATAAGTGGAACCTAGTCAACAAAACAAACAGACAAGCAAAAGAGAACCAGGGACGTGGAAATAAAGAACAAACTGACAGTGATGAGAGTAGAGGGGGAGGGGGATAATGGGGGAACAAGGGGAAGGATGAAGTGAAGAAATATGTGTAAAGGACCTATGGACAAAGACAATGAGGTGGGGGATTGACTCTGGGGGTGGGTAGGGCAGGGGAGAGTAATGTGGGAAATGGGGACAACAGTAATTAAACAACAATAAAAAAAATAAAAGGCCCAGAGTGGTGAACTGGAATTTTATGCGTGCTGGGTGCCCCATTCCCTGCTAGCTGTGTGCTTTAAGGAGATGACAAGGGGTAGGAAGGACAGCTGTGTAGTTTCTCTTTCTCTAGTCCCCAAGACTAAATAAATACAAATTCAAGCATCTCACCGACTTCCAGCCCCTAAATAAATCTCCCACTCAGGGTCAGGCTAATTGCTCTAACTCTCCCCTGCTCTCCACCCTCCAGGAGCAGGACCCCCATACCAGCCTTCAGCTTGTCCTGCAGGCTGCCCACCCCTGGCCTGTGAGGCTGAGGCCCCCCCACAGAGCTCTGCCAACGGGCTTTCTGGGAAAGTCACACATTAGCTCCCATTGTGACGGCCACAGTGCGTGGGATGAGTAGATAATGGATCTTAACCCACTTTAAAAAACATGCTTATGGAAAGAAATGAAGCATTTGGATTCCATAGAGTTGCATTAACATATCTGCCTTTATTTCAGAAACACTTCTTTGATGGCCAGACCTTCGGATTAGTGTGCTGGGGCAGAGGAGGCTAATCCTAAGGTGAATTTAGCGCTCCAGTCCGAGGGAGAAAAGGTTTGGAAGCTTTAAACAGACACCCTGAGGGACTCATTTGTGCACACAGCTGTCAAAAGAATTCAATATCCGGAGATAAATAGAGTATGAGATGCCCACTGTCTATCGTACAGCAAGGCAACATCTCTGTAAATTATGTTGACGTAGTCTGCATCTTAGCAGGTACACTCAATTTTAATGTTTCATGTAATAGAATATGGAATTTGGCATTTTGTGTAGTGCATAGTGAAGTAAATGCTCATGCGGTTTACCGGGGCACGTAAACTCAGAATAAAGTGTAATGACAATATTGTAATAGGACATGCCATCTGTTTACAGAAGAAACTGCTTCAAGGAGTGCAAAGTTCTGGATACATGAATGCTGGGATTATCTTAGAGAAAAGCAAATGCTCACTATTGATTTAGGAAAGGAAAGTATACCCCTGTAACAAGTTTAAAACGAGAGTAAGCAAAATCAGTCTTGGGGACAGAATCTTCGTCCCTTGTCTTCTTCTAGGCCAACCCCACCGCCCACGGCCACCATGCCCCACACGTCTCTCACTCAGACACACCCCCGGGACAGCCCGCCGATGCTTCCACACATCTGAGCTTGCACCCGCGTCTCGGTTCTCCACCTCCCGGTCTTGCTTACGGTCTCCCCTCTCTACTGCTACACCTGCCAGTCACGGGTCTCTGTCCAGCTGCTAAACACGTCCTGAGATGCTTCTCTCCGCTTGCATGGAATGTCCAGGTCCTTGTCACCACCTCTTCTCCAGGGACCAGGACACCTCCCAACCCGTCTTCCCACCTCCTCTCTCACCTTCCATTTGAATCTATGCTTCTGAGCTCGTCTGTGACGCCAGGGCCAGAGGGGTCCCTGTGGAGCATGGCTGTAACCTCACCAACAGGGCTGCACCCCCTGCAAGCTAGTGTCGCTAACCGTGGCGTGAAAAGCCCTTTGCGACCCGTTCGCAAGCTGATGCCTGTGTTGTCTTCTATCCTCTAGTTGAGCTTATGATCTTGCCAATAAAGACACTTGGAAAAACCAATTTGTTTTGCACAACAACACGGGAGCGGCAAGAGCAGTAGCTTTGGAGTTAAACATTCCAGACACCCACGCAAATCCTGCCTCTATCACTTTCTGAACATGAGCCTCAGAAGTGTACTTCTCTGCGCCCCCTTCTCTCGGCTGTGGAATGAGGACGGTGAAATCTACCTGGCAGCGTTGTTTCCAGTGGTCATAAGGAAACGCTGTCACCCTCTGTGAGTGGGAGGTATTGTAAATGGATACATTTACCACGCAGGGAAGGGAGGGAGTGTTCAGGAGTTCGCATCACCAGGGGTGTGGGCAGCATCCCAAGCCCTCCTTCTTTTTTTCCTTCTCATTTTTTAAATTCTTTTTTAAAATTAATTATTTTATTGTTGTTCAATTACAGCTGTCTGCATTTTCTGATCCCTCCTCCTTTAAGGAGAGGCAGGGGAGCCTCCACCTCCTCCTCCCACTTGCACATAAGCTCCCTGTGTCACCCTCCCTGCTGAGGGTGGCCACTCCTCGGACTCCCAGGCTGCTGGTGCCCAGGCCTTTCTGAGCCTGCCTCACCCGTCCTTTGTCCCCCAGAGTTTTCTGACCTGCTCCGTGCTCCCTGTGCCCCCGCCCTCATAGCAATCCACAATAAAGGGCGATTACCCTCCTTTCAAGTATATTTCTGTAACTGTTGTTGCCCTCCTCCCTCTTAGTACTGTAAAATGTTTTCTCAATTTCTTCTATGTCCTAATTTTCCCCTACTTAATTTCCATTTTTGAGATTAACTGGCAGCTGCCCTTTCCCATATACCTTCACGTCACATAGTGATGCTTTCAGGAGACCACTCTCCGCCACCTCCAAAGCGAGCTTGCCTGTGATATAATTACATCCACTTACACCCCCATTATAATGACAGGGGCTTAGAGTCCCCTCCGTGAGAAGAAGGGGTGTCCACTCACCACGTTTCTACGTTTCTATTACACACGCGCTGCCCTGAAATGTCGTAAACGCAGCCGGGTCTCAGGAGAGAGGCGGTCCCTGCACTCGCCCCCTCCGGCCACACAGGCCTTGGTTAAAAATGACATGGCCTCGCCACTAAGCACTCCTGTTCTGACTCCTCGCCTTCATTGCAGCCGCTGGAGCTGGAGAGCTAGTGACAGCGGGGCGGGGCCTCAGTGCTGCGCGGTGACAGCAGGTTCTACTCCTGTGAGGCATCACTCTGAGGCTTCGTGGAGAAGCCTGGGTTAAAGCTCACGCAGGCGAGGGGAGCCCCGCTCCTGAGCAGGACTCTTCCACCCCTGCTTCGCAACGTGGCAGAAACAGAAGCCGCGGCAGGAGCCTCGTGCGGGGGCCTCCTGGGACTGCGCGCAGGTGTGGGGTCCGCCGGCTCAGCGAGCCCCACGTGTCTGCTTTCTGGAAAAGCAGCAGTGTTTTAAAAATGTTCACTGAATTTGATTATTAGAATTAAAACTGAGTTTTTATTTTTTCCTATCATCAGTAACGCTTCCTCACGTTATAGTTATAAATAAGGCCGGTGGCAAAAAGTCCTTAAAATCAGGCAAACCCATACCAGCCTCACAAAGGACTGCTGCTAACTGGGGATAGAAGTGCAATCACATACATGCGCTGAAAACACCGTTTGCAGTAAAAGCCTGGGAAAACACAGTAATGCCCGTAAATACAGGTCCTGGCGCAAATAAGCCCCCTTGTTTATTACAAAATCTTTTACTACGAAATCACAAGCATGTCATTCTGTGACGTAATAATATCACACTCAAGTGCACCATATGACATTTTAGGTGAAATGTTCGAATTAAAACTATGTATTATCACACCCATGTTATTACCCTACCAACCACACTCAAGCAGGCGTTACTTCTGCCGGACTGTGTATTTGTTACATGCTGCATTTCTTTTTTCAAATTTGTATTTGTTCATTTTAGGGAGAGAGAGAAGCAGGGAGAGAGTGGTGGGGGGAGGGAGAGAGAGAGAGAGAATGACTTGCTGTCCCACTTACTGACACATTCACTGGTTGCTTCTTGTATGTGTGCTGACTGGGGGGTCAAACCC
>PVIA01012932.1:0-34988 GCA_004024845.1 Tonatia bakeri
CGTCCAGCTGGGTCCCTTCTGGCCTCCTACCGTCAGTTCATTCAATATCTGGATAACTTCTGATGCCCTATTTTCATAAATGTTGCGATATCCGTGGTCTCCTAGTCTATTTCTCCTCAGATCGGCCAAATTCTCCCCTGCGCACCGGAGAGGGGGATTAAGACTCCACCTCTCAAGCCGCCATCTTCCCTCCTCCCAGTAGTCTTTCTTATGTATCTTTTTTTCTTAAATTAGTCAAAAGTGAGTTTCTGTGTTTTTGCAACTTTGCCTATGGGAGCCTGGGGAAGAGCTGGCTGTTTACTCTAAGACTCTGCAAGCTATAGCAGATAGTGCCAGACCTCTGCCCTCAGTTGTTACCTTCTTACCAGCTATGCTTCTAACCTGGCTTAAGTTCACCTGATGCCATTTACTGGGAGCCTCCAACATAGGATCAGCCCTTGTAATAGCCAAGTGATAAACCCACAGCAGAGTTTCCTGACTGGTACTCTATGTTAAAATACTAATCTGTGGCCCTCAGAGTATCTCGGCAGGAACTAGGGCACCTAAAGTCTCAAACCAGGCCCCATCTGCTTATAAACATGCTGCCCATTCACCTACATGTCATACACATGTTTATATGTGCACTACAACAGCCCTGCTTCTCAATGAGAGTGCACATCCCAGTATGGAAGCCCTGGGATATCAGAACAAAATGCCCATATCATGGCCTTTACATGCCACAGCCTGCTAGCAATTTTCCCAATTCAAAGAAGAAAATGAGACTTACCAGTCATTTCTCCCTCTGTGCAATAACAAGCAGAATCAAAAGTGATTGGCATGACCAGGGACAATACAACATTGTGTCTTTCTCATTTATCACCATAGTAACCACCATGGTGAGACAAGCATTCTCTTCCATCAGTTTAATTTTACATTTGGGAAGAGTGATGTACAGGGTGGTTAAAATGGCTTTCCCAGTGCATTCTGTCCTAATATTTGTCCCCACATTATATCAGTTCTTCCATATTAGTAAGGTAAATGCCACTGAGTTCCCACAACATTTTCCATTTTACTCTGCATCTTGCATGAGGAAAAAAAAACTGTTGACAGCACACGTAATAGATTGTTTGCAGCTGTAATTACCCATTTCAGCAGACACCAACCCAGGTTGTTGAGAGGCATTTCATCAATTTTCTCATTTCGAGCCAAAGTCTTACAAAAGCATTGACCATAGTATCCAATATGATTTATTCTATTTAATTAGTGTAACTCTTTTTTTAAGGGCAGCTATCCCTATGAAGTACAGTGCCTACACAGCCTCATGTCAGTACTTAGCAGGAGCAAGAGCTGTCTACAGCCATATATTCATCAGCAAAAAAAAAAAAGAAGTGAAAGAGAACCCTGTATACACAAGACACTATTAGGATCTGGAGATGCAGAGAAGAGCCAGCTACACCCCTGTTTCTACCCTCAATTAGAGAGAAGGGCAAGGAAACAGTCTCTTTCAGTAGATTCTGAAAAACACTATGATGGAGGGATACATCAGGTATTAAGAAAGCATTGAAGAGAGATAGTGCTCTCAGATTGGAAGGAGTGTAGGAGAGGTTTATGGAAAGTTTTCAAGAGGAGGTGATACTGTCTTTTTTATTAAATATTTTATTGTTTTTCTACTAGAGTTGTCCCAATTTTTACCTCTTTGCTCTCCTATACCCAGCCCACTGCCTGCTCCCACAGGCACTCCCCACCCTGTTGTCAATGTCCATGGGTCATTCATACATGTACCTTAACTAGTCCCTTCCCCTTCTTTCCACCCTTACCCCCTCTCCTCACTCCTCTGGTCTCTGTCAGTTTATTCCTTGTTTCCATGCCTCTGGTTCTATTTTGCTTTCTGTTTTGTTCATTAGTTTCCACTTACAGGTGAGATCACAGGGTATTTGTCTTTCACCAAACTGGCTTATTTCATTTAGCACAATACTCTCTAGTTCCATCCATGCTGCCATGAAGCATAGGAGTTCCGTCTTTCTTTCTGCTCTGCAGTATTACATTGTGTAAGTATACCAGTTCTTTGATCCACTCATCTGATGAGCATTTAGGCTGTTTCCAGTACTTGGCTATTGTAAGTAGTGCTGCTATGAACATAAAGGTATATAGGTTCTCTTGAATTGCTGTTTCAGAATTCTTAGGGTATAATCTGTAGCAGTGGAATTGCAAGGCCAAAAAGCACTACTATTTTTAGTTTTTTGAAGAAATTCCATACTGTTTTTCCCAGAGGCTGCACCATTCTGCATTCCCACCAACAGTACACTAGGGTTCCCTTTTCTCTACATCCTCACCAGCATTTGTTTGTTAATTTATTAATGATGGCCATTCTGACAGATGTTAGATGATATCTCATTTTGGTTTTAATTTGCATTTCTCTGATGGCTAGTGATGTTGAGCATCCTGTCATATATCTCTGGGCCCCCTGTGTGTGTTCCTTGGAGTAATGTCTATTCAGGTACTTTGCCCATTTTTTAATTGGATTGTTGTCTTCCTGGTATTGAATCATATGAGTTCTTTGTATATTTTGGAGATTAAGCTCTTGTCCAGTGTATCATTGGCAAATATGTTCTCCCATACGTTTGGATATCTTTTCATTATGATGATGGTTTCTTTAGCTATGCAGAAGCTTTTTAATTGATATAGTCCCATTTGTTTGTTTTTTGCTTTATTTCTCTTGCCCTAGGAGGTATATCAGGAAAAATATTGCTGCATGGGATATCAGAGATTTTCCTGCCTATGTTCTCCTCTAGGACTTTTATGGTGTCACAACTTATATTTAAGTCTTTTATCCATCTTGAGTTTATTCTGGTGTATGGCCTAAGATGGTAGTTGAGTTTCCTTTTTTTGCATATAGCTGTTTAGATCTCCCAACACCATTTGCTGAAGATGCTTTACTTACTCCAAATATGGTTATGCTCCCTTTGTCAAATATTGATTGTTGAGGAAGGAAGATAGTGGAGGAGTAAATGGAAGTCACACTGACCTCCTCCCAGGACCAATCTGGTATTACAACTCAGTTGTGGAGAAACCATCTGGAACAAAAAACTGAGCAATGGCCAGAGAGAACATATAATTTTGGACATACAGAATCAGCTTCAGCACAACCAGTCTGGTAAGGAGTGCAGTGGAGACTCTTATGCAAAACAGCAGGATACAAAGTCAATATTCAGAAACCAAAGGCATTTTTGTAAACCAACAACAAAATATCAGAAACAGAAATCAGGAAAAAAATCCCTTTTGCTATAGCAAGAAAAAAAATACAATACCTCAGAATAAACCTACCTAACCAAAAACCTATACAACTACACAACTTCAGAAAACTACACAACACTGAAGAAAGAAATTAAGGAAGACAAAAATAAATGGAAGCATATACCATGTTCATGGATGGAAAGAATTAACAGCATCAAAATGTCTATACTACCAAAAGCAATTTATAGATTCAACACAATCCCTATTAGGATACCAAGGACATATTTCACAGATATAGAACAAACATTTCAAAAATGTATATTGAACTATAAACTACCCTGAATAGCTGCATTCATTTTGAGAAAGAAGAACAAAGTAGGTGGGATCACCATACCTGACATCAAACTGACATTCCCAAGACCATGGTAATCAAAACTGTTTGGTCCTGCCATAAGAACAGATACATAGGCCAGTGGAACAGAATAGAGAGCACAGAAGTAAACCCAAGTCTCTATGGTCAATTAATATTTGACAAAGGTGGAAGAAACATAAAATTAAGTGAAAATAGCCTCTTCAACAACTGGTGTTGGGAGATTTGGACAGCTACTTTCAAAAAAAAAAAAAAAAAAAGGAACTTAACCACCAACTTACACCATACACAAAAATAAGTTCAAGGTGGATATAAAAGACTTAAATATAAGTGGTGATACCATAAAAGTCCTAGAGGAGAACATAGGCAGGAAAATCTCAGACATTCCACACAGCAATATTTTCACCAATGTGTCCCCTAGAGCAAGAGATATAAATGAAAGAATAAACAAATGCGACCTCATCAAATTAAAAAGTTTCTGCATGGCTAAAGAGAATAGCATTAAAATGAAAAGATATCCAACTATATGGGAAAATATATTTGCCAATAATAACCTCAGACAAGGGTTTGATCTCCAAAATATATAAAAAAGTCACACAACTCCACTCCAGGAAGACAACCAATGGAATTAAAAAGTGGGCAAAAGTCTTGAACAGACACTTCTCCAAGGAGGACATACAAAGGGCCCAGAGATATATGAAAAGATGCTCACCATCACTAGCCATCAGAGAGATGCAAATTAAAACCACAATAGGATACCACTTCACATCAGTCAGAATGGCTATCATAAACAAAGCAACAAACAACAAGTGCTGGAGAGGATGTGGAGAAAAGGGAACCCTAGTGCACTGTTGGTAGGAATGCAAACTGGTGCAGCCACTATGGAAAACAATATGGAATTTCCTCAGAAAACTAAAAATGGAACTGCTTTATACCCAGCAATTCCACTCCTGGGATTATATACTAAGAACTCTGAAACATCAATCCAAAAGAACTTATGCACCCCAGTGTTCATAGCAGCAGAATTTACAATAGCCAAGCGCTGGAAGCAACCTAAGTGCCCATCATTAAATGAGTGGATCAAAAATCTATGGTACATTTACACAATGGAATAGCACACAGCAAGAAAGAAGCTCCTACCCTTCATAACAATATGGGTGGAATTGAAAAGTGTTATTCTAAGAGAAGTAAGACAGGCAGTAAAGACAGATACCATATGATCTCAACTCTAAGTGGAACTGAATCAACCAAACAAACTGGCAAGCAAAATATAGCCGGAGACATTGAAATTGACAACAAACTAATAGTAACCAGAGGGGAGAGGAGAGGGAAATAACATGGGAAAGAAGGGGAAGGGACGTAAATTAACATGTATGAGGGACCCGTGGATGGAGCCAAGGGGGGTTGTGTTTGAGAGTAGGAGAGTTTTGTGAGTTGGATGGGGCAAAGTGGTAGTGGGTAAATGGAGACAACTGTATTTGAACCTCAATTATAAAAGTAAAAAACACAATAAAAATATTGCCATAGAGATATGGGTTTAAGTCAGGGCTCTGTATTCTGTTCCATTGATCTGTGTGTCTGTTCTTATGGCAGGACCAAATGGTTTTGATTACCATGGCCTTGTAGTATAGTTTGATATCAGGTATTGTGATCCCTCCTACTTCATTCTTCTTTCTCAAGATTGCTGAGGCTGTTTGGAGTCATTTATGGTTCCATCTAAATTTTTGAAATGTTTGTTCTAGATCTATGAAATATGCCATTGGTATTTTAATAGAAATTGTGTTGAATGTATACATTGCTTTGAGTATTATGGTCATTTTAATGATGTTAATTCCTCCAATCCATGAACATGCTATATGCTTCCATTTGTTTGTGTCTTCCTCAATTTCTTTCTTCAGTGTTGGTAGTTTTCTGAGTACAAGTCTTTTACCTCTATGGTTAGGTTTATTCCTTGGTAATTTATTTTTTCTTGTTGCTACAGTAAATGGGATTTTTTCCCATAGTTTCTCTTTCCGATAAACCATTGTTAGTGTACAAAAATGCCCTCAACTTTTGAATATTGGTGTCGTATCCCACTATTTTGCCAAATCACTTACTAGGCCAAATAGTGTTTTGGTAGAGACTATAGGGTTTTTTGTGTACACTATCATATCATCTGGAAACAGTGACAGTTTTGCTTCGTCCTTTACAATTTAGATGTCTTTTATCTCTTGCTTTTCTGATTGCTGTGGCTAAAACTTCCAATACTATGTTGTGTAAAAGTGGTAAAAGAAGGCACCCTTGTCTTGTTCTTGATTTTAAAGGGAAAGCTTTTAGTTCTTGCCCATTGAATATGATGTTGGTTGTAGGTTTCTTGTATGTGGCCTTTATTATGTTGAGGTATGTTCCCTCTGTTTCCACTTTGTGGAGTGTTTTATCATAAATGAGTACTGGACTTTATCAATTGGTTTTTCAGCATCTTGAAGGAATTCTGGCAGAGGGACTAATAAGGGCACAGGCACGGTAATGAGAAGGACCTGAGTTTCTACTATGTGTAACCCCATTAAGTTTGATGGGACTGAAAAAAAGTATGGTAGGAGAACAATAATATGTCTAGGACAATTTCTCTGCTGAGGCAAAATTTACTTTTAGATCTCAAAGATGAGTAGAACATAGCATGCAATGTTGGAGTGAGGTGAGATTGAAGCTAACACAGGACTCATGCTTTTAAGAACTAAAATTGGGTCAGTGGGGAAAAACAAAGAAAGCAGAAGGGTGGGTGCCTTGTAATAAAGCTGAAAAGTGTGCAGGGGTGATCATGAAGGTTCTTTTAGCAATGTCAAGGAATTTCAGTTTTTGACCTAAGGGCAAAGGAGTATATTATTGCTAGAAGGTTTTAAATAATAGGTATAATTGTATTTTCATAGCTAAAAGATAAATCCACATGTTTTTCTATTTTGTTTTTTATTTAAGTATAGTTGACATATAATATTTGTTTCAGGTTTACAACACAGTGATTCAACATTTACATGTTTTGTATTTGATCACCACACTAAGACTAGTAACTTTCTGTCATACAAAGTTATGACAGGATTCACTCTTTTCCTATGCTATATGTTGCATCCCTGTGACTTACACATTTTCTTATAACTGGAAGTTTGTGACTCTTATTCCTCTTCACCTTATTCACCCTTCCCCTACCTGCCTCCCATTCAGCAACTATCAACATATTTTCTATATCTATGGGTCTGTTTCTGTTTGTTTGTTTATTTATTTATTTATTTATTTAGCATTTTTAGATTCCACATATAAGTGAAATAATATGGTATTTGTTTTCCTCTGTCTGACTTACTTCACTTGGCGTAATACTTTCTTCTCTAACCATATTGCCTGATGGCAATATTTCATTCTTTCTTATGGCTGAGCAATAGTCCTAGTATATACAATAGTATATACAGTAGTTGTATATATTATATATATACCACATCTTCTTTATCCATTTCTCTACAATGGACACCTAGGTTACTTTCATCTTGGCTATTGTAAATATTATGTTGTAATGAACACAAAGGTGCACATATCTTTCAAATTAATGTTTTCATTTTCATTGGATAAATATCCAGAAGTGGAATGGCTGGATCATATGAATGCTAGACTTCTGGTTACAGCCAAAATAAATGAGGACAAGATTTATCCTCCCAATGAAAATAACAAAAAATGAAGAACATTTATGAAACAACAGTTTGTGAGGCACTAGATATTAGAAAATCAAGGTCATGATTCAGATGAGATGATAAACAAACAGATAGGTTCCAGCACACTCTCTAGAGAGAATTTCCAAACTGCAGTACACAGAGGGAGAGCTTTTATCAAATACTTTTTCTGCATCTATTGTTATGATCATGTGATTTTTGTCCTTTATTTTGTTTATGTGGTGTATTATGTTTATTGATTTGTGAATATTGTACCATCTTTGCATTCCTGGGATGAATCCACTTGATCATGGTGTATGATCTTTCTAACATATTGCTGGATCTGGATTGCCAATATTATGTTAAGGATTCTAGCATCTATGTTAATCACAGATATGGGCCTATAGATTTTTTCTTGTGTCTTTACCCAGTTTTGGAATTAGAATAGTACTGGCTTCATAACAAGAGTTTGGGAGTCTTCCCTCTTCCTGAATTTTTTGGAATAGTTTGAGGAGAGGAGTTAGCTCTTCTTTGAATGTTTGGTTAAATTTGCCTGTGAAGCTATCCAGTCCAGGGCATGTAGTTATGATTTGTGGTATTTGTAGTTCTCTTTATTCCTTTGTATAGATCCATACTTCCATCTGATATCATTTCATTCTTCCTTAAGTACTTTGTTCAACATTTCTCATATGTGGATCTATTAATGATGAAATATTTTACCTTTATGTGTGAATAACTCTTTATTTTTCTTTCATCTTTAAAGGTATTTTTCTGGGTATAAAATTTTAACTTGACAGGTTTATTTTTTCAGTGTTCTTAGCTAAAGTGTTCCTGATCAGAAATCTACTGTCATCTTTATTTGTGTGTGTGTGTGTGTGTGCTTTATGTAATGTGCCCTTTTTCTTTGGCTGCTTTTAAGATTCTATTTCTCACAGAAATATTTATTTTGAACAATTCAATTAGATTTTGTCTTGGTGTGTCTCTCACATAGATTTCAGTCTTTAATACTAAAACAACTCATCCTGGTAGATTCTATTTTCTTTATTTTACATAAGAGAAAATGAGGTTTGGAAGTGTTAAGTGACTTGCCCAGGGCTAGCCTAATAACTGGTAACAGAGTCAAGATTCAAACCTGTCTAACTTCCCAAGAGCTGGAGCTTCTTTCACTGCACTGCCCTTTTCCCTCCTGTCTCTCTGTCCCAGAGCTTCTCTGTATGAGCTAAAATAGGAAGGAAGAGCTTCATGTTGGCACCCTTCCACTGGAAACATGTGCATGGGTAACTTACATTATTTGCTAAATGCACATGTCTAATGATGACTGCAAAAGCCCCAGAGGTATTGATTTGTGGGTTACAAATCAATTTTAGCTAGTAGGTAAATACACAAATGCAGAATCTGTGAATAATGAGGATTGACTACCATGTTAATACTAATCAGGATAAATTTGAATTGATTATATTAATATCAGACAGAGTAGAATTCAGAACAAAGAATATCATTACTAACAAAAAAGACAATTTTACGATAGTAAAAGAGTTGGTTCATCAAGAGGTCTAAATATTTATGCCTCAACTAACAGAACCTCAAAATATGTGGTTTGTCCAGAAAGTATCCAGCCACATACTATGAAAAATAGAGGCATTTCTTGAAGAAGATACAAAACACAAGAAATGTATACATGACAGTGACACCTCAATCTCCTTCAAAATAGGCACCTTGGAACCTCATACAGTTCTCCCACATGCTATCAGCTGCCCTGTCATAGTTTCCTGAATCTCACTGATGGTCTGAAATCTCCCTCTCAAAGGTGATTTCAGTTTTGGGAAAAGCCAAAAATCACAAGGCACCAAATCTGGGCTGTAGGGGGACTGGGTCATCTGGGTGATTTTATGTTTCACCAAAAATTTCTGCATGAGATGTGATGCATGAGCAGGTACATTGTCATGAGGAAACTGACAGTCACCAGTTGACCATAGCTGCAGCCTTCTGAATCGTCCAAATAGTTTCCATGGAGAAATGTTCAAGCTTGATGTAAAATCTGGTGCAGATTCATTACTCTACTTGCTCAGTCACTTGAATGCCATCACCACACAGTACATATGTTCACCTAATGGTGTCTGTCACCCCCACTGACTAGTACAGTAAAGTCATCACTGTTTATACATGTGCATTCCAGTCCACTCTCTTTGGCTGCCAGGTTATATTGATGTTGTGCCAACCATTCTCATTATATTAACAATGTCTGGGCTCTTTTCGGACAGGCCTCATATATAAGCAATTACTGCTAGAGCTGTAAGGAGATATAAATAGATAATTCTACAGTTGCAGTCATTGGTTGCAATACTTCTCTTAATAATTGATACAAGTAGAATATTGGTAAGAATATAGGACATTTGAACAACACTATAACCAACCTAACTATATTGACATTTATGTAATACTCTACCAAACAACAGAAAAATACATATTCTTTTCACATGAACACATTTACTGAGGTAGACCATATTCTGGGCCATAACAGTTAAATCACAAATCTTAAAAATCTAAAGTCACTCAAACTATATTTCCTGACCACTGTTGAGTTAAATTAGAAATTGATAACAGAAGATATCTCTAACTATTTGAAAATTAAATACCACACTTCAAAATTATCCATGGATCAAAGAAAAAATCAAAAGTAGTATTAGAAAACATTTTAAATTTGAATGAAAATAAAAACATATCATATCAAAATTTGGAAATTTATATCACTAAACACTTATATTAGAAAAAGGAATAAAAAGTCTCAAATCAATTGATTTGAGACCTCAGTTTCACTTTAAGAAATTAGAATCAAAAGGAAAAAGTAATCACAAAAAAAAACGAGAAAAAGATCAGTGTATAAATCAATGACATTGAAAGCTGAATAATAGTAGAGAAAATCAATGAAGCCAAAATTTAATTCCTTGAGATCAGTAATAATGTTGATAAACCTCTAACCAGAGGGATAAAGGATAGAGAGAATACACAAATTATTGATGTCAGTAATAATTGAAGTGATATCACTTTTGATTCTATAGGATAGTAAGGGATTATAAAAACTCTTTATGGCAGTAAATTCAGTATAAACTTAAAAGTAGTTGATAATTTGAGGGGCCTATATTAATTATAGAAATTAAATTAGTTAAAAAAAAACCTTCCACAAAGAACACTCCAGGCCCAAGTGGCATCATTGATGAAATATACCTAATAGCTAAGGAAGAAATTATAACAATTCTTTGGGAACTCTTTCAGAATATTGGAAAAAGGAAGAAAATCTTTTCTAACCCTTTCTATAAGGCCACCATTACTTTCATAACCAGACAAAGATATTAAAAGAAAAGTTTAGACCAATATTAGTCATAAACATAAATATAAAAATTCTGAAAAGAATTTTAACAAATCTAATATACCAATAAATAAAAATGATAATAATACATCATGACCAAGTAGTGTTTATCCCAGGAATTCAAGATTTGATTAATGTTTGACCTCAATATACTTCACTATATTAACAAACTAAAAAATAAAAGTAACATGGTCAGTTGAATAGATGTGGAGAAAAACTTGACAAAATTCATCATCTGTTGTTAATAAAAACTCAGAAAGTGAGAAAAACAAGTGAACTTCTTCAACCTCATAAAGGACATCTGTGAAAACTGACAGCTAACACTAAACTGCTGGTGAAAGACTGAAAACTTTCCCTCATGATAAGGATCAAGACAAGGATGCCCACTCTTGCCATTTCTATTTGATATTTTGTTGTAAGTTCTAACCGGAGATGTTAGTCAAGAAAAAGAAATAAAGGCATATAGATTGGGAAGGGAGGAGCTACTCTATCTCAATTTCCAGGGTACATGATCTTATATAGAGAGAGAACCCTAAGGAATCCACACTCACACACACACAAAAAAGTTTGTTTAGAGGTAATAAATGAATTCAGCAAAGTTTCAGGACACAAGATTAATATACAAAAATCAATTGTTTTACATACTATTAATGAATAATTGAAAATTGACATTTAAAAATAACAATACCAATTTTATTGGCAAACCACATTCAGCAATACAGTAAGAAGATCATATACCATGATCAAATGGGACTCATCCCAGGGATGCAGGGATGGTACAATACTAACAAATCATTAAATGTAATACATCACACAAACAAAAGGAAAGGCAAAAATCACATGGTCATATCAATAGGTGCAGAAAAAGCATTTGGTACAGTACAGCACTCATTTATGATAAAACACTCAGCAAAGTGGGAGTAGAGGAAGCATACCTCAACATAATAAAGGCCATATATGAGAAAGCTACAGCCAAAATCATACTCGACAGGCAAAAATTAAAAGCTTTCCCACTAAGATCAAGAACAAGACAAGTATGTCCGCTTTCACAACTATGTGGAACAGAAATCCTAGCCAGAGTGATCAAACAAGCAAAAGAAATAAAAGGCATCCAAATTGGAAAGGAGGAAGAAACTGTCATTCTTTGCAGATAGAAAATTCTATAGACTCCACCAAAAAACTACTCGACCCAATAAGTGAATTTTGCAAAAACAGTGGTATACAAAGTCAATATTCAGAAATTGAGGGCATTTTTGTACAACAATGAAATATTATAAACAGAAATTGGGGGGGGGATCCAATTTGATGTAGCAGCAACAAAAATAAAATACCTAGGAATAAACTTTACCAAGGAGGTAAAAGACCTGTACTCAGAAAGCTAAACAACACTGAAGAAAGAAATTATGGAAAACATAAAGAAATAGTAGCATGTTCATGGATGAGAACAGTTGACATCATTGAAATATCCATACTATCTAAAGCAATTTATAGGTTCAATGTAATCTCTGTTAAAATACCAATGACATATTTCACAGATATAGAACAAACATTTCAAAAATGTATATTGAACTATAAACTAGCCTGAATAGCTGCAACAATTTTGAGAAAGAAAAACAAAGTAGGAGGGATCACAATACCTGATATCAAACTATATTACCAGGCCACGGTAATCAAAACAGTCTGGTACTGGCATAAGAACAGACACATAGACCAATGGAATAGAACAGGGAGCCTAGATATAAACTCAAGTCTCTATCATCAATTAATACTTGACAAAGGGGAGAAAGGCATAAAATGGAGTGAAAATAGCCTCTTCAACAATTGGTGTTGGGTGATATGGACAGCTACTTGCAAAAAAAGGAAACTTAATCACCAACTTACACCATATACAAAAATAAACTCAAAAAGGTTAAAAGACTTAAATATAAGTTGTGACACCATAAAAGTCCTAGAGGAGAACATAGGCAGGAAAATCTCAGATAGTCCATGCAGCAATATTTTCACCAATGTGTCCTCTAGAGCAAGGGACATAAAGGAAACAATAAACAAGTGGGACTTCACTGAAATAAAATGCTTCTGCACAGCTAAAAAAAAAATCAGCAAGATGAAAAATGAACCAACCATATGGGAAAATATATTTGCCTAATGATGCTTTGGAGATTGGTTTGATCTCCAAAATATATAAAGAACTCACATGATTCTACTCCAGGAAGACAAGCAACCCAATTAAGAAATGGGTAAAGGACCTGAATGTGACACTTCATGACATACAAAGGGCCCAGAGACGTAGGAAAGGTTTCTCAGCATCACTACCTGTCAGAGAGTTACAAATTAAAAACACAGTGAGATACCACTTGGCGTCAGCCAGAATGACCATCATAGACAAATGAACAAACAACAAGTGCTGGCGAGGTTGTGGAAAAAAGGGAACGCTAGTACGTTGTAGGTGGGAATGCAGACTGGTGCCACCAATGTAGAAAACAGTATGGAATTTCCCCAGAAAACTAAATGGAACTGCCTTTTCATCTGGCAATTCCACTGATTGGATTATACCCTAAGAAACCTGAAAAACCAATTGAAAAGAACTTATGCGCTCCCATGTTCAAAGCAGCACAATTTACAATAACCAAGTGCTGGAAGTTACATAAGTACCCATCAGTAAATGAGTAGATCAAAAAAATGTGATACATTTACACAATGGAATACTACATAGCAAAAAGAAAGGAGCTCCTACCCTTCTTGACGACATGTGTGGCTCTGGAGAGCATTATGCTAAGTGAAGCAAGCCAGGCAGTGAAAGACAAATACCATATGATGTCATCTATAAGTAGAAACTAATCAACAGAACAAATAAGCAAGCAAAATATAACCAGACACATTGAAATTAAGAAGAGACAGTAACCAGAGGGGAGGTGGGAGTAGATAATGTGGTTGAAAGCAGGAATAATTGTCAAGGAATATGTATAAAGGACGCAGGGACAAAGCCAAAGGAGGGTAAGATCAAGGGTGGAAGATGGGGATGCCTGGTGTGTGGGGGAGTGGTGATGGGAAAATGGAGACAATTGTATTTGAGCAACAATTAAAAAGAAAAATGATACCATTTTTAATAGCATCAAGAATATAAATTACTGGGGGATAAATCTGGTGAAAGATGAAAAAAACCTGTACATTGAAAACTACAAAATATTGCTAAGAGAAATTGAAGAATACTTAAGTAAATAGAGAGATATGATTTATTCATGAGCGAGAAGACAGTATTGTTAAAGTGTTTATTCTCCCAAAATTGACCTATAGATTCAGTGGAATACCAATCAAGACCTCACCTAACTTTTCAATAGAAACTGATAGTCTGGATCTCAAATTCATATAGGACCTAGAATAGCCAAAGGACCTAGAATAGCCAAAAACAACCTCTAAAAGAACAACAAATTTGGAAAGCTAACACTGATTTCAAGACATATTATAAAACTATAGTAACCAAGTCAGTGTGATATTGCTAGAAAGATAAACAATTAGATCAATGGGTACTTTTTCTGAAAATTTGGGAAACCATATTTCTGTGGACTGAGAAGCAAATGAATGACTCTTGAATAGTGTTAAATAGTGAGCTTTAAAATCCTCTACTTTCTCTGTTCTAGTCACAAACAGTTTTGCTTATTTGTTTTAAAAATTTTTGAAAATTGATCTCTGTGGATCTAAACAAAATATAACACAGAATAGTAAGTGGAGTTGAAGTGCTGGTCCCCTCCTGGGCTCAAGAATGAAAACCAGGTGGTGTTGGCTGACTTTCAGCTCCTGCAAGAGAGTATGGACAAGGAGCCCTGGTGAGTATCAAGGACCAGACCCAGTCACAGTTTCTTCCAGGTCATGGTCAATACTGAGTCATTCACTGCTTAAAGTATGGGATAGAACAGGGAGTCACACCTGGACACCAAGTTGAGTTTGGCTGTGGCCTGAAGACTAGGTCTGCATCACCCCTGGAAGACCAGAACTCAAACTATCCTATTATACCTGGTTCTAAGAGGTGGTCCAAGAAGACAATGCAGAAGCAGCAAAAAAAAAAAAAAAAAAAAAAAAAAAAAAAAAAAAAAAAAAAAAAAAAAAAAAAAAAAAAAAAAAAAAAAAGCCAGACCCTGAGAAGTAAGCAAGCACAGAAACCACAGCACTAAGACACTCCCACTTAAGATGAGCTACACACTAAAATCTCAGAAGCTGGAGGCAACTAATACATACAGGATAGCCAATAAACCTATGAAATGAGAGGGAAATAATAGCACTCTGAAAGTCTTTGATATCAGTATTTTAAAGATCCTCTAAAAGGAAATGGAAGAAGTGGCATCTACCTTCTAAAAAAGAAAGCAAAAACAGGATGTTGTGGAGAAAGAAAAAAGAGATGGATAGCTATGAATCAGAAACTGTTAGATATGAAAAAGGACCAACTTGAAATTTTATAAAGGGAAAATGTATTTATTTAATTACAAAAACTGGGCTGACTCTAGACTGGATTCAGTTGAAGATAGAAATCATTGACACTGGAAAGTCATACAAAGGAATTTATCCACAACACAGAGCATAGATGAAAAGTGCTGTGACAGCAAGTAACAATCATACAGAGAAATGAATGAACAGTGAGAAAGACCAGTGTCAACATTATTTCAAAAATCTTAGATATACTTCTGTCAATATGGTGGCAAAGGCAGACATTGCTCACCACATCAAAATTACAACTAAGATATAGAACTGACACAAATCTACTTAAATGGAAGTCTGACAACTATGGAATTAAAGAAACCACATCTATCCAGACTGGTAGGAGGGGTTCAGATGAAGAACAGGCTGGTACACACCAACATGTGGTGGATAAAAATTTAGGAGAGATATCTCGGGAGTAAGTAGTCTCAACCCCACACCAGGCCACCCAGCCCAGGATTCCCATGTAGGGAGATAAGTACCCACAATTTCTGGCTGCAGAAACCAACAGGGATTGAGTCAGTGAAAGAAATTGCTGGAGCCCGGAGCAGTTCCTCTTAAAGAACCCACACAAGGACTCATCTACTCAGACTCACTTCTTTTGGGCTCCTGCAACAGGGTGGCTGCTTGAAGGGCACTAGTGGCATGCCGGGGGAGGCTGAGGTGTCTGACATCAAGGTGAGCAGAGGTTATTGTCCTATTTCTGAGCCCACAGCCAACAGACTGGTACTGTATCTAAAATTTCATCAACCTGGCTAACACTGTTTGACCCAACTTGGACATTCCTAGAGACTCCACCCCAACCAATTTACAAGCCCACCAAAGCTGCTTTTCCATGTGAATGGCTGTTATTGGCTCACACTTCACAACTTCCTAAATCCTCTCAAACAAGCAACAGCTTGCTTCAGTGAGTCCCAGGACCAGCACAAGTAGCAGCCATCTCAGACTGCTTTGCAACTCAGGCAGGGTGCCTCAGGTGGGGGCTCACCTTGGCCAGCACCACCAAGGAAAACCCAGAGCCAGTGCACGCAGTACTACAGACCACATCAGAGCACAACCACCCTGCCCCTGCACAGCTGATTCTCCAAAGATGGCAGAGGTTGGTGGTCAGTGGTTACAGCCAGTCCTTGCAGCTGACTGGCCTGAGTAAACCCCTCCCAATGATCACTAATAGCAATCAAGGCTCAACTGCAAGAGGTGGGTGTACTCAGCCTACGTGAAGGGCATACCTTGAATACCCAGCTTGGGTGATAGGGGAGGCTGTGCCACTGGACCCTACAGGACACCTATTACATTAGACCACACTACCAAAACACAGAATCAAAGCAGCTCTATCGTTAATACACAGAAACAAACAGGGAGGCTGCCAAAACGAGAAGACAAAGAAACATGACCTAACTGAAAGAACAGATCAAAACTCCAGAGACAGGGCTAAATGAAATGTAGATAAGAAATCTCTCAGATGCAGAGTTCAAAATGATTGTTATAAGGATGCTCAAGGGAATTAATGAGGACCTAAACAGCATAAAAAAAGTGTGGCAGATACTGGCCAGCAGTATCCGCAGCTGCTGCGAATGCTCGAGGTATGAGAGAAATACACACAGACTACCAAGTTCTGTCGAGGAATAGGGATGGCACAGCCACTCTCTCTAAAGGAGGGAGAGCACCCTGAGCCACTGCCTGAGTAGGCTTTTCGTTATGTAGTATTGGGTAGGACCATGGATACAGCTTATTAACCATTGTCTAACAGTGAGGATCAAACAGATAGATAATGTTCAAAGAACTAAAAAGGGCTCCCACTAAGTTGGGGTCTCACCACCTAAAAAACTACAGAATTTGAGGAGGAAAATTCATTTCCTGCCTGGGCCTTCATAATCTAATTAAGAGCATCCTCAGCAAGCAGGTTTCACAGGAATTTACATATTCCTTTTTCAGGTCTGATCACCCTGGGAAGTCTGAAGTCCCCAGTGTGAATTGCACCACCCCTTGTTATTGTCACAGGCTTGAGTCAGGCAGAGGAGACAAAGGCAGCCAGGAGATTTGGATGTCTCACAGGCAGAATGAGGACTCAGGCTTTGTCAAAGCCTAGGGGCAGGGGTTGGACACCCCCTCTTTTCCACAGCCCCCCTGAGTCTTTTCCTGAAGGCCTTCCCACATGATCGTGCCTGTCTTAGGTCCATCCTCCTCTGAGGAATATTACCCATCATTGGCTAACCGACCAAGCAATGGGGGCCAGGCAAGGAGCAGGTAGTGCTCCTAGGGAGATAAGCTTGTCTCAGTGTCTCCAGTCCCGAGGTCTCCCACTCAGCCTTAGCCATGAGGGGTTATAGCTCCTGAAACCAGGCAGGGTGGTTCCCAACTAAAAAGACCCAGGCAGAAATGAAGGACATACTAGTTGAAATAAAGAATAACTTACAGGGAAACAGCAGTAGAGCAGATGAAGCCAAGAATCAAATCAATGACTTGGAATATAAGGAAGCAAAAAACAACCAGTCAGAACAGGAAGAAAAAAATAATCCAAAAAAGTGAGGATAGTGTGAGCAGCCTGTGGGTCAACTTCAAGCAATCCAACATTCATTTCATAGGGGTTCCAGGAGGAGAAGAGAAAGAGCAAGAAATTGAAAATCTATGTGAAATAATAATGAAAGAAAACTTTTCTAATTTGGTGAAGAAAATAGATATGCAAGTCTAGGAAGCACAGGGAGTCCCAAACAAGACGGACACAAAGAAGTCCACTCCAAGACATATCCTAATTAAAATGCCAAAGGTTAAAAATAAAGAGATGGGAGGGTGGGTGTGGGAGAATGGGTGAGAGGTGAGGGAATTAAGAAGTACTAATAGGTAGTTACAGAATAACCATGGGAATATAAAGTACAGTATAGGAAATAGAGTAGACAAAGAACTTACACACATGACCCATGAACATGAACAAGGGTGCAGTATTGCCTGAGGGAGTCGGGGGTGCTGTGTGGAAGGGGGCAAAAGGGAAAAAACTGGGACAACTTTAATAGCATAATCAATAAAATAAAATTAAAGAAAAGAAGAATATTATATATAAAAAAGCAAGAAAAGGAGGTACTAGCTAGAAGAAGACAAAGTACAAAAAGGATGATTTTTTAAATGGGAGAGGCAACTTGGTTAGTAAATTACAGGAGGAAAGCTATTAGAGGAGCTAAATACCAGAGAGAAGGCTCTGAGCCAGAGAAAAGAATCTATATGAGGGTGAAGGGTTGACTGATGAGACCCGGTATCCATGAGACTCAAGGGAAGGGTGGGTCTAGATGTGGATGAGTCAGGAGAGAGGTTGGCCTGAAGCTGTGGGAGTTTAGAGTTTCATTTCACACAGCAAGTGGGAAATGGTAAACCTGAGAATAAGGAAAGGACAAAGTTTATGATAGAATAGGTAATTTATTCATTCAGCTGTTTTTTTATTAGATGGATGCTAGGACAGTTTCTAGGTACTGGGGATAGAGGAGTGAACTGAAGGCTAATGGGATTTGAGGCTCCTGAGTTACTGAAACATGCCAAAGGTATAAAGAGAGGAAAGGGGAAACTAGTAACTGTGGAATAGTAAGTAGTGTTTTCTCAAACCACCTACATCTCTTACATAGGTTGTTTTGGCATTACTAACTAGGCAGATCACTAGAGGGATAGTAGTCTATATCAGCAGTTTATTGGTTGATGCATTGAGGGTGAATCCTATTGAAGATAAATGGGAACCTAAATTCTTCTACCAGCTGGTATAATGTGTCATGCTTTTCTTTCTTATAGAATATTTTTTTCTTCTCCAGTGATTTAATTCTGTGAAATGTGTGAGGATGTTTTAGGTGAGATTTTCTTTTTTCAAAGACTTATTCACTTGTTTAAAAAAAAAATGTAAGCACCACCTACATGCCAGGCACTATTCCAGCTGTTTGAAATATGTCAGTAAATTAAACAGCAAATATCCCACCCTAATGGAGCTTGCAGTATGGTGGGGGGAGACAGACAATGAACAATCAGTACATTATAAAGAGGTATATTACATAGGTAATTAAAATGATACAAATGCTTTTGGAGGAAAGAAAAATTATAGCAAGGCCAGGGGGATTGAAATTGCAAAGGGTTGTACTGTTCAGGGGGTTGGTGAGGACAGCCTCTCCAGGAAGGTGGTGTCTGAACTGACTGGGAGCTGTGAAGGGGTGCAGCAGTGCAACTATCTGGGGGAAAGCAGTTTGTGTGACAGACCCAGTGGTCACCAAGTCTCTGAGGAGAGAGAGAGCCTGCATGTCTGTTGAGGAATAGCCAGGAGACCAAAGTGGCTGACAGGAGAAAGTAGGGGAGAGATTAGGAAATGATGCCAGAGAGACAGTATAGCTACTGGGCTTAGCACTTTCTGGAATACCCTCTCTTGTTTTGTATGTGGCTAGTAAGGAGATGCACAGTCAGGGAGAAGCTAGCCAGAGATGAAGGTGAGCTATGCGAGCCCTTGGCAGAAGAACCAGTAACAGCCCCCGCAGAGCTTCTAGGACCCAAGTGTGATTTCTCTTCTCTAGCTATCACCTCCCATTATGGGGCTGCTAAACTGGGGTGACAGGGAGCTCAAACAGCAGGGGAGAGGCAGATAAATGGCCCCAGGACCACTGGTCAAGTCCCAGATTACCTCAGTGTGATTAAGTGACCCCCACTGGCTTCACTGATCTGCATCATTACTTAACCTGGTCTTCCTTAGAAATAGGGAGCCATGTTGAGGAAGGATCCTAAGCCATCCCAAACCCTGAGTAGTTTTAAAACCAAAAATAAACCTTCCTATACTTCACCTTCTAGAAAAATGGGACAGGCTCCTAACACACTGTCAGAGGGAGAAGTTGCTTTGTGGTAGGGAGTTGGGCAGGTATTTGAGTGTGTGCTCTTTCTAAGGCATATCTGGGGCTGAGAATATCATTTTGCTGCATGTTGCTGAGTCCACACATGCCACAAAGTCTGGTGCTAGAAAATAGCGATAGTGTGGCGTAAATTTTCTCTGACTAAGGCCAACACAACTGGAACTGAGTTGTGCAATGTTAAATGGACACTTGGTGTGAAGTGATGTCTCCTGCAACCAGCTGTGTCTCTCTTTTTGAGCCATATCTACCCTAGCTAGAACTCACTGTCCCTGTGGTATGGCTCATGCTCTCCTCTCTTTGTTTCTATAATTAGTAAGGAGACAGTTCTTCAAAATTACTAACTCAAGCTATAGTGAGAGTCATTTTAACATGGTACTGTGTTTGGAGGGAACTGTCTTTTCAAATGACAGATTTGTACAAATGTTTTCCTTCAGGGTTCTAGCATCGTTAGGCAAGGGAAGGTTCCTGGCCATAAGGCCCCTGATATGTGAATGGGAAATTGAGGCTGCAGTATGCAGGCAGGAAGATAGGGGTGGTGCATGCTCCCTGGGCTGCAGTGGGGAGGGAAGGGACATACAAGCTGCTTTGGCCTGCAATGGGCACAGTTCAGCCAGGCCAAGTACCAAGTGTCAGAAACAAAGCCCTAGGCACTGCAGTCTAGGGAGCTGTTTCAATGACACCCCACATGCAGGGTTCCCCTTCAGGCTTTGCTTTTACAGACATTCTAACAAAGGTGAGTGAGTGCATTAGCTCTTCATAGCAGAGAGGGCCAGTCACAGACTCAATAGGAAACTGGCAGTGAGGCAGGAATTGGTATCCCCAGTCCTGAGGGCAGGCCATCTTCATGTGTTCTTGGAGCACTGGGCCTCAGACTCTCCCTGTCACAGGTGCCAAGGTCTGCAGTGACTGGACAAACTGTCCCAGGAAAGAGTGCATTGCAATTGGATGTCAGTTTGCAAACTAACCTTTCAACCCACTCTCTCTCCAACCCTGTGCTCCAGCTGCCCACTTCTCTGCTCAGGCTCAAGACCGACCAACCACCACAGCGTCACCCCTGCGCACCCAAAACTCCCCATCCTGCCTGCCCACAGCCAGCCTCCAGCCCCATTCCATGGTGTCCCCACAGTACCTCCATCAGTCCCCAGTGCAGACCATCACTGAGGCCCAGTGCATCTGGACAACCATCCCATTCACGTCAGCAGCATCAGCCATCACACCTCCCAATGTCACTGCTGCCAATCTCAATGGGGACACCGGAGGGGGGACTGTTAGCGGCCTGTCAACATCCAGCCCCACCAACATGGAATGCAAACTTGATGAGAAGAAAAATGAAAAGATAAGCAACCCATCATGAATGAGCCCTGGCTGTGGCCCAGCTGGTTATTGTAACCCTTTGGTACCTAATGCCAAGGATGTTTTATACGACTAAGTCTTGAAGGTGGGCACCAGGCTTGTGACAGACATAGAAGTCAAACCATTAAGCAGGTGGTTATTGAAGTGGAACTCAGGCCTCAGGTATTCATAAGGTTGACCCAGGCCCAACTATAGTTATGCAAGAAAGAAAAAAAAAGTGTCTCCTCCTCTAGGTGCTTTAGTCCATCTAACAGAAAATTGTTGTGATATATTCATTTTCTTAGAGCAACATTCTTATTGCCATGTACCAGGATATTATAATAATAACTACATTAATCTACTTATGTGCACCCACTCCCTTTCCATGTGAATCCTTGTCAATCCATAACCTGTTCAGTCACAAGGAAAAGATCTGTTTTTCCAGGAGAAATGAGAGGAGGATGCCAGCCCGACACTTGGCATGGGTAGCATTTTTATCTATTCTTTTAACTGTAAAGGAATTAAGTTTATTTCACAAAATGAATCTGATTCCAATGAGCTTACCTCAGTTGCCACCCAGCTAGACACTGGATTAGCCAGGATTAGACTCCAGATTTCTAAATCAGTGCTCTATAATTTAAAACAAACATCTAATTTAAAGTCTCCTAGTAGCTACCTTTTTAAAAAGCTTAAACATATAAAAATAAAATTAAAAGGTGAAATACATTTAATGGTATAATCTATTAAATTCCATATCCAAAAAATATTGTCATCTCAACATGTAATCTATATGAAAAACTTGATGAGATATTTTACCTTTCTTCACATTCAGTCTCTTAAAGCCACTGGAAAAGCCAGTGGGACAGTGCCAGTGCTCATGGGATAGTGTCTTTATGGCTCTACGGTCAGCATGGGCCTAGATCTTCAACAGGGAACCATCTCTATTGGCCTTGCTGCATAAAAGGTTTATGTTCATTCTCTCTTGGCTTTACCGCATTCTATGAACCTTTTTTAAATCTTTCCATATAAAACCAGTGTTTTATCCTACCCTTCATGATAGTATGGATGGAACTGGAGAGCATTATGCTAAGTGAAATAAGCCAGGTGGTGAAATATAAATACCAATATGATCTCACCTATAAGTAGAATCTAATCAATAGAACAAACAAGCAATCAAAACAACCAGAAACATAGAAATAAAGAACAAACAGAGAGTAACCAGAAGGGAGAGGAAAGAGGGAAAATAGGGGAAGGTCCATCAAGGAACATGTTTAAAAGACACATGGACAAAGCCAAAGGGGGTAGATTCGAGGGTGGGAGGTGGGGATTGGCGGGTTGAGAGGGTGTGGGGGGGTGAAAATGGAGACAACTGTATTTGAAAAGACTTAAAAAAAGAAAATTATTTAAAAAAACGGTATTTTTGATTGGAGTGTGCTAGCTAGGGTTGGGATGAGACCCTCAACACTAGTGAAGACAGCCTCTCCTGTTATTTGGGGGCAGTATCAAAACCAGTGTTGACTGCTCAGGCCATCATCCCAGGACCCCCTGGAGCCACACCCACCCTCTCAGCATGCTGTGGTTAGTGGGATTCCAGGAACCCTGCATAGATACACACACCAGAGTCTTCAACACCTCTTGACCAATGCTCAGGTCTTGTTACCACCTGTCTCATCTGTTGCAGAGGAAGGTGATTCCCATGCTAACTGGTGTGGAAAAGGCCTTAGTCACAGCCACTGCTGCTGAGCTCTCAACTGTCAAAGCTCAAAGCTCCTTGAGTCTAACAGGATGTCTGGGTGTGAAGCACAGTGGTTGCTCTGTGTTTTGTGTCCATGTCTGTGTGAAAATCACTGAGGTCTTGATCTGCTCCCTCTACCTACAGTTTGATTAGGAGATGTGACTGGGTCTTGTCAGGTAGCACAGTTGGGGGTGTGGCCCCACTCTTTCATTTGGAAATTTTTCCTGGAAGACAAGGTCCCCTAGACCTCCTAAATGCTGAGAAAAAAAAACAGGGGACAAACTTAGGGAAGTGCTATAATAGCTCTATAAACATTTCTGGTTCTTTGCCTCCAAATTATCTTTCTATAGTTTGTGAAACAGAGCTGGCTTCAAGTGGCTCATCACTGAGTAGGGTCAAGTTTGTAGGAAGTTGTATGGAGAGTGATTTCATTCACCATCTTCGCCCTCCTAAGTATGTTGCTAATAAAGACCAGCACTAAGTCTGCTTTCAGCAGGCCTGGCCTGTTAGACATTTAGCAGGTATTTTGCTTTCACTCAATACTTACTTTCTACTAACAATTTTCCTACATCAGCAAGGAGTAATGTAGTCCATGGTCTCTAAGTCCTACTTATAGGTGAGATCATATTGGTATTGGATGGAAAGAAGGAAAGAGAAAGAAGAAAGAGAAGGAAAAGAGAGAAAAGCAGTAGTCTGATAAATCAACTATTAATGTTTTTCCCTTCTGTATTCATAGTTGAATTTTTCCTAATTCATAGTAAGGTACAAAATGCCCACAGTTTCTATTCATAGCAGAAGAGCCAAGACAATGGCTGTTTAAATCCCATTCCTCAAAAGCAAGCAAGCCACTGCAGTGTGCTCTAAGCCAGCAGTGTGCATGATTACAACTGAACAGGTTTTCCCAACCTTGAGAACACAGCAGTTGGCTTCATGTCAACTTCTGGGGAGCCCATTGTAGGTGTGCATATGTCTGAGTGTGACCAAGGGACTTATAAAAGGAACTGGCAATATTCTCCAGGCTATTTCTGTTACTCAGTTTTCCCCCAGAAAAGACAGTGAACTCCTAACCCCAATGTCCAGGGAGATCTAAACCTCAGTGCCTGTGTGTTTTCATAGTACAGGCACTCTGTATTGTGTGTTTTCATAGCTCTGCTGCAATTTGATTTGGACCCTTCCAGGTTTGAGCTTATGAGACAAAACCTTGACTGATGAGGCCCCTGGGTGCCTGCAATTAACTGTCTCCCACACTGTGACTCTTCTCTGGGCCCGACTTCACACAATGCCTTCCTGCTGTTAATGTGCCCATGAGGCACTTACCCTTTCCTGTGAGCTTGGAATTAGGATCTTTCAAACCATGTGTTTGTAAATGACTCATTCATGGGCCACAAAACCCATTTACTCTATGTGGACCAAATTTTATTTAGATCAGAAAGGATACATAGGATGAAATAGATGACATCAGCCTACATGGCACACAGTGAGGTAGGGATATTGGGGAAAACTATTGTAACTGCTGTTTTTTAATATATTTTATTGATTATACTATTATAGTTGTCCCATTCCCCCCCCTTTACTCCACTCCACCCTGCACGACTTCCTATCATGATATCCCCTCCTTAGTTCATGTCCATGGGTCATATATATAAGTTCTTTCTCTTCTCTATTTCCTGCAGTATTCTTAACCTCCTCCTTTCTATTTTGTACCTATCATTTATGCTTCTTATTCCCTGTACCTTTTCCCCCGTTTCTCCCCACTGATAACCCTCCATGTGGTCTCCATTTCTGTGATTCTGTTACTGTTCTAGTTGTTTGCTTAGTTCATTTTTGTTTTTGTTTTTCTTAGGTTTGGTTGTTGATAGTTGTGAGTTTGCTGTCATTTTACTATTCATATTTTTGATCATCTTCTTTTTCTTAAATAAGTCCTGTTAACATTTCATATAATAAGGGCTTGTTGATGATGAACTGCTTTAACTTGACCTTATCTGGGAAGCACTTTATCTGCCCTTCCATTCTAAGTGAAACCTTTGCTACATAGAATAATCTTGGATGTAGGTTCTTGCCTTTCATGACTTGGAATACCTCTTTCCAGCCCCTTCTTGCCTGTAAGGTTTCTTTTCAGAAATCAGCTGACAGTCTGATGGGCATTCCTTTGTAGGTAACTGCGTCATTTTCTCTTGCTGCTTTTAAGATTCTCTCCTTCTCTCTAACCTTGGGTAATATAATTATGACATGCCTTGGTGTGTGCTTTTTTTGGGTCCAATTTCTTTGGGACTCTCTGAGCTTCCTGGACTTACTGAAGTCTATTTACTTTGCCAGATTGGGGAAGTTCTCCTTCATTATTTTTTCAAATGAATTTTCAGTTTCTTGTTCTTTCTCTTCTCCTTCTGGCACCCCTGTGGTTCAGATGTTGGAACATTTAAAGTTGTCTCAGAGGTTCTTAAGCCTCTCCTCAATTTTTTGAATTCTTGTTTCTTCATTCTGTTCGAACTGAATGTTTATTTCTTCCTTCTGCTCCAAAACTTTGATTTGAGTCTCATTTCCTTCCTTTCACTGTTTGTTCCCTATACATTTCTCTTCATTTCACTTTGCATAGCCTTCATTTTTTCCCTCAATTTTGTGACCATACTCAACCATTTTGTGAGCATCCTGATTAACATTGTTTTGAATTGTGCATCTAATAAGTTGGCTATCTCTTCATCTCTTAGCTGTATTTGCTCTGGAGCTTTGATCTGTTCTTTCATTTGGAGCATTTTTTTTTTGTCTCCGTGCACCTGTTATGTAGTAAGGGGTGGAGCCCCAGGTATTCTCCAGGGTGGGGCAACCCACATTGCTGCTTTGTGGTGTTCTATGTTGGGGAGGGGTCTGAGAGAGAACAATGTACTTGCTCTGCTCTCTGCCGGCTTTCAGTCACTTCCTCTACTACCCACAAGCAAATTGGGCCCTTCTGGGACTGACTCCCAGGTGGGGGTGTTTGTGAACATTCCATGACCCTGTGGGTCAATCCAACAGACTCTCTTGTGAGGTTGGGATTTTCTTCCACAACTGCAACCCCCACATGTTTTTACCGCCAGAGGCTTTGAGGATTTTTTTTCCCTGCACTGGAACCCTGGGTTTTGTGGTCTCTCTCACTCTCTAGTTGTTCCTCCCACATTATCCACACATAAATGTGGTACAGCCTGGTCTGCCAGCTGCCTCCTGGCCCACCCGGTCCTCCAGTTGTCACCTTTCTGTGTGTCCTCTTCATCCAACTGCCTGTCTCCACCCCTTCTATCAGTCTGAATATTTCTTCTTCAACTCCCTGGTTGTTGAACTTCCATACAGTTTGATTTTCTGGCAGTTCTGATTATTTTTTGTTTTTAAATTTGTTGTTGTCCTTCTTTTAGTTGTGAGAGGAGATGAAGTGTATTACCAATGCCTCCATCTTGACCAGAAGTCTTGTAACTGCTGTTGTGAGTGTTCTGAGTCCTGTAACACTTACTGTTTTCTTAAAAAATGGATCCCTGAAAAATGCCTTGCTCACAGGAGGCCTCCTGATATTTGTAGACTAAAGAGAGTTGGAAAAACTCCTGCCCATAGTTTTCACTGTCATGACTAATGAGAAAGTCTTTGCAGGTCAGAAGAAACTTAACCTTCTGCTTATGGATAAGATAGTTTCAGTCTCACAGAATAATAGAACTCCAGAGCCATCAAAGGCCTTTTCATTAAACTCATTTTCAGTGATGGGCCTGAGGCTCAGAAATGTCAAGGGACTTGTCTGGGGTCACACAGCATTGGCAGTGGAGCCAGCATAAGAACTCTGGCTTCCCAGCCCCTATATCAGTGCTATATTGGATGACTTGTGGTGGCCTCTCCAGTGCATGGTAGGCTGTGACCTCAGCAGGGATGTTTGGCTTGTTCAGGAATCCCTGAGGGAGGAGTCTGGGGTGACTGCTGCAGGAGGCCATGAGTTCAGCTTGGAGAGCAGAGTGTGCACCTGTGTCTGCCTTCTGGTTTTATATTGGATGCAGCTTTAAGGGGGGCCCCTGCAACAGTGAACTACTTGACCATATCCATGCAAGTGGCTTGACCTTTATAGTGAAGGCTTCAGGGTACAGTTTGGTCTGCCTGGAACAGGAGACCTCAGAGAGTGATCCATGTCAGTAAGCAGGCCTGACCTGAGACAGGGACATTATGGGAAGTGTGTTTGCTGACACACTTGTTCTTTATTATTTACACCTTACCCATTTAAACATAAATGTATACATATGATAGATGATAAAAGGGCATGTATACATAAGGTTATGGTTGTATTTTTAATGAAAACCCAGGAATGTACAATCTGAAGAAATCTTAAGAATGAAGTTCTTTAGAACAACCAAACAGCTTTTCTCTTAAGTGAAGAGTCACTGGTATGTGAATTCATTTTCTCTCCCATGTTGATTACTGCAGTAAGCAAGACTTTACTTGTACTCTTTCAAAAATGCAATCTGGAAACAGGGTTTCTGTAGACTGTAACCAACATCCCAGTTGGTGAAATAATGAGTTCCCTAGCCCAGGCAGTTGGGGAGGTTTCCAGCTTCATCTATTGACATTAAATGGGAATTGGAGATGGGCTGGGTCTGACATCACCACTATTGATATCCTGGTTCTCACACTGATCTCTTGGGGAAGACTTGCCCTTGGCTTGCTTGTTGGTCATGCCCAAACATGCAGAGACACAAAGACCAGTGCTGTGTCTCACATATGACCACAGCAAACGAGGATGACTTGCAAAGCATTGCTGAGCCACAGGCCCATGTGGCACATCCTCGTGAGACCCTGTCTGTCCATGAATGAGTCACTATGGAGTCTGGCAGCTGGCTGTCAGCCATGGAAGCCCACTTTGTCTCCAGGACACTTTGTCTCCGGGACATGCTGGGTGGCTCTGCCTGCACCTGGCACTAGCATTGGTATGTGGGTGAGCAGAGCACCCTCTTTCTGTCTGATGGGGACACTACAAGACCTGGCAACTTCATACCTTCTCTTCAGCTCCCTGCAGTTGGGCTGCCTTCTGTGGGATGAGGAAAGTTGGCATTTGGCTGATGAATAATTTTCAAGCTGAAAATGACTCAATTCTGAAAGCACAATTCCAGCTGTTGAAATGACAGCATTTTGAAGTTTTACACAGAAACTATTTTTGGAATAAGCATCCTGCTGGAGCATCACTTCCCTGGTGACAAGGGCAACAGCCTCCTCCTCCTTCCCATCAGAGCTCAGACTCCTTAGTGAGACAGGAGGGTGGTGCTCTCTTGGTCTGTAGAGAGTTCAGCCTAGAGACCTTGTCCTGGTATTTGCTCACTCCCAGGAAGGCACCACAGCCAGGCACAGCACCTCTCTGGTTGTCTTGTGGAAGAAACTCTGGTCTTTGTCCAAGATGAGACTCAATCCAGTGCACTTCTGTGTCTCAGCTTGGTGGAAGGAACAAATGTGGATGTGCAGGTCATGGGGGCAAGGTGACCTGCCCAAGACCATGAAGCTAGTAATCACTGGGAGTAAACCAGGCCTGTCAGTGCTCAGATGAGTGCCCATTCCTTCTCCACTGCTCCTACAGACCAGCTTCTCCTATTGGGTGCTCAGGGCCTCATGCCACTGAGCATTCAGGGTAGGCTGGGGATGAGGGGAGGGAGCAAGAGTCAAAATTACATCAATAGAGAGTAAAACTTGAATTTGGAGAAAGAAGGCACAAATTAATTAATTAGCATAGAGGGTGGGTCTGGTTTATGGTCTGGTATAAATCAGGGCTCTTTATTTACCAACTGAGTGAATTTGGCAAACTCCTTTGCCTTCCTTTGTCTGTTTCTTCATCTGTAAAATGGGGATGTATAGTATCTATTATCCTGAGTTTGGGGGAGGAGTCAATTAGTTAACTTCATAAGTGCTTAACATAGTATATGGGAAAAAATATTAGAAATGATTCCTAAGAATTTGATAGTTTTTTGAAAGCCAGACCCCACAAAAATTATAAGATAGATACAGATGTAAAACTTATATCCTCAAGGTTTCTCATAAAAGATTAAAAGGAGATTTGATTTTGCAGTTAAAAGTAAAAAACACTGAACATTGTAAAATCAAGAGTTGTACTCAAAAATGAACCCAGAATGTACTCTGTTTGTGAAATAGTACTTATTCATCTCCTCAACCATTGGATGTTTTCTTCCCTGGTTTATTTTTCTTTATGTCTACTGAGAAACACAGATATGAAGGTTTTTTTTAAGATGTCAGTTTCATATCTGACATTCAGCCTGAACAATAGACAGAGCCAAGAAAACTATCATAGTCAGGAGTTGGATTTCAACTGCAAAGAATTAACCCAAAATTTATTTTTAAAATAGAATTGAACTCCAGAAATGGAAAGGAATTTATGAATCTCTATAATAGCTGTGAGGATTCTACAACCCTCCCCACAGAGCAAAGTTTATCACAACTAACCAGGATCGTTGAAGGATTTTACACTCTGTTGTTACAGGGCTCCTGGACACTGAGAGACAAATGTGACAGCATGGCTGGTGATAGGGAAGGGGAGCATTCGCATGGTAATGGCCCACTGGGCACACTTGATTTCCACATCATCAAGTTTGTACTCTGTTCTGAAAACTTCTACCACTGTGACCACCTTCTTTTTCTACTGACATACCCTTACATTGTTCATAAAGACATGGGATATTTGTTTCCAGTCTTTCGTGTCCAGAAGATCTCAGCTAATGGAGTCAGTTCAAAAGAAAAACATTTACACATACCCCATAAATGCCTGCAGAATGGACCCAACAGGCTGCCCTTCCTAGAAAGCAAGCCATGTAAGCGTGATGGGGCATCTTTAACATTCTAGAGAACTTGGGGGTGCTTTTCCATCTATCACATAACTGAGGGCATTGCTGAGAAGGAACCAAGAGTGCTAGCATGATCATTTAGTGTGTTGTGGTTTCATTTTGTTTTGTGCAGCACCAAGACAGTGGTGGTGGGAAGTGAGGGCAATTCTGTCACCTTAAGGATATAAGACAACATTATACCAGCATTTCTCTCTAGGGTGAAGTCAATCTTGGGACAGCCTTAATTTTCATTTGTCTGATATTTCATGGACATAGTAATTCCTTCTAGGTCATGACTTAATAGATTGCAAGACACATTTCTACATAGCATGAAAGTAAAATTAATCTTCTAAGTGGATTTATACTCTTTCTACCCATAATCTCAAGTATAATTAATGGGTTGATTTAATAAAAATGTTATGACTTGCCCTGACCAGTGCAGCTCAGTTAGTTGGAGTGTTGTCTCATAATCAAAAGGTCATGAGTTCGATTCCCAATCAGAGCACATACTTAGGTTGCAGGTTTGATCTCTGGTCCAGGAGTGGATGATACCTGGTTCAGGCACATAAGATTCCCCAGTCCGCATATGGGAGGCAACCAATTGATGTTTCTCTCCCTTCCTTTCTTTCTAAAAGCAATGAAAAACTGTCCTCAGACAAGGAGAAAAAAAAGAAAAAGAAAATTTATTGCTTTATGATCTCTTTGTGAGACTAGCAATAATAACTACATTTCTGGCTTGTTAGAATTGCCTTAGAACTCTTATTTTTTCTCTCCTCCACTTTATATCACCTTAGACGAGTCTCTTAGACTTCAGTTTGTTTAATATTAAAATGGGCATAATGTCTTTTGCTAATACTAAGAAATTAATTATTAGTTTGTATCAGTTAGAGTTTTTCAGAGGAATAGAACCAATTGGAGATATAGAGATAGATGTCATTTTAAGGAATTGACTCATGCAGTAATGGAAGCTGACAAGCTGAAAATCTGTGGGGCAGGCTGATAGTGGGAAAACTCAGGCAGGAATTGATGCTGCAGTCTTAAGGCAGAAATTCTTCTTCCTCCAGAAATCTCAGATTGCTCTTAAAGCCCTTAACTGATACATGAGGCCCATTATTGAGAAATACACTCTACGTAACCTCCTCTATTTAACATTAACAGGTTGTAGAGATTAATCACCTCTACAATGTACCTTCTCAGAAATAACTAGACAAGTGTTGAAGAAAGGAGAGTCACTTCCGGCCAAGATGGAGGTGTAGGTAGTCACACTGTGCCTCCTTGCACAACCAAAATAAGGACAATAACACTTTAGAAACAAAAAACAACCAGTACCAACATAAAATTGAATTGTATGGGAGTCCAACAACCAAGGAGTTAAAAAAAAACAAACATTCATCCAGACTGGTAGGAGGGGTGGAGTCGGGCAGCCAGGCAGAAAAGAGTCATGGCAAAGCTGTGGCTAATGGACCCTGGGTGCACAAGGCAGCAGCTGGTGGAACCAGCAAGGCCACAGATTGTGGAGGGTCGCAGCGCACAAGGTGGCTGGTGGACTGGGTGATCCCACATTCATCACAGATAAACCAGGTGAAACTGGGGAGTGAGACAGACTGTGCAAGCCAGGGTCCCAGCATGGGGAAGTAAAGCTTCAAAATACCAATTGAAAACACCTGTGGGTGTTGAGGTGCCAGGAGAAACTCCCAGCCTCAAAAGAGAGTTCATTGGAGAGACCCACAGGATCCTAGAACACACGCAAATCCACCCACACAGGAATCAGCACCAGAAGGGCCCAATTTGCTTGTAGGAAGTGGGGGAAGTGACTGAAATTCAACAGAGAGTGGAGCAAGTGCCACTGTGCCCTCTTGGACCCCTGCCACACATACAGCATCACAACCCAGTGACATGGGTTACCCCTCCCAGGTGAACACCTAAGACTCTGACCCTCACTATATAACAGGTGTGCTGAGATTTAAAAAAAAAATGACCCAAATGAAAGAACAGATCAAAGCTCCAGAAAAAATACAACTAAGCGATGAAGAGATAGCCAACCTATCAGATACACAGTTCAAAACACTGGTAATCAGAATGATTACAGAATTGGTTGAATTTGGACACAAATTAGATGAAAAACTTAAGGCTATGCTAAGTGAAATAAAGGAAAATGTACAGGGAACCAACAGTGATAGGAAGAAAACTGGGACTCTAATCAACAGAGTGGACCAGAAGGAAGAAAGAAACATCCAATCAGAAATAATGAAGAAACACGAATTCAAAAAAATGAGGAGAGGCTCAGAAACCTCCAGGACATCTTTAAATGTTCCAACATCCAAATTATAGGGGTACCAGAAAGAGAAGAGGAAGAGCAACAAGTGGAAAAGTTATTTGAACAAATAATAAAGGAGAACTTCCCCAATCTGGCAAAAGAAATAGACTTCCAAGAAGTTCAGGAAGCTCAGAGGGTCCCAAAGAAGTTGGACCCAAGGAGGAACACACCAAGGCACATCATAATTACATTACCCAAGATTAAAATTAAGGGGAAAATCCTAGGAGCAGCAAGAGAAAAGGAGGCAATTACCTAAAAAGGAGTTCCCATATGACTGTCAGCTGATACCTCAAAAGAGACCTGACAGGCAAGAAGGGGCTGGAAAGAGGTATTCCAAGTCATGAAAGGCAAGGACCTACATCCAAGATTGCTCTATTCAGCAAAGTTTTCATTTAGAATGGAAGGGTAGATAAAGTGCTTCCCAGATAAGGCCAAGTTAAAGGAGTTCATCATCACCAAGCCCTTATTATATGAAATGTTAAAGGGACTTATCTAAGAAAAAGAAGATAAAAAAACATGTATAGTAAAATGACAGCAAACTCACAATTATTAACAACCACACCTAAAACAAAAACAAAAGCAAACTAAGCAAACAACTAGAATAGAAACAAAACCACAGAAATGGAGATCACATGGAGGGTTATCAACAGGGAAGTGGGAGGAGGAGAGAGGGGAAAAAGGTACAGAGAATAAGTAGCATAGATGGTAGGTAGAAAATAAACAGAAGGATGGCAAGAATGGTATGGGAAATGTAGAAGCTAAAGAACTTACAAATATGACACACAAACAGGAACTAAAGGGGAGGAATGTGGGTGGGTGGGGGCATGGTAGAGGGGTGTCCAGGGGGAAAATTGGGACAACTGTAATAACATAATCAATAGAATATATTTTAAAAAATAACTAGACAAGTGTTTGAATAAACAGTGGGCACCATAGGCTAGTCAAGTTGACACATAAAATTTACCATTACAGTCTACCGTTCTTGTCAACTTAACATCCATACTCATCTCTGTAAACCACCCTTAGTCTCCAAATGAAGAGAGTAAGGCAGTCATGCCTCTTCCCAACATGATACAATTATCCCGTGTACAAGTGAAAATGGACAGACCCTTTCCCCAGAAGAGGTTGCAAAGTCTTTGAGTGATATTCACTCTTCTCCTTGATAGCCTTGACTCTGAATCAACAGGCAAAGAAAGTAGCTCTTGTGCTGGCTGTGGTACGTGACTTAAATACTGTGATGTAAAGTCAGTGTAACTTATGTTACCTGCTGAGGGTATAAGAGAATAAAGAAAACAGATATTTTATGTATGTGATATATATACATGCATATACACATACACAAACATTTGTAACAAAATAAGAGAAAATAGTCATGACAATTATAGTTATTAGCTGGTCTTTATCACTATCTCCTATTGGTCACTCTGTATTCCCTTTGCCTTTCCTGAGCACCCTAGCTGGTCATGGTTCTTTACCTGGTAGGGAACCCTAACATTTATTCCTGAAGGGTCTAAGACTATATTAGTCCTGCCTGAATTGGGTTGTTGTGGTTTTCATTGATGTTCACCATCACAGATTTATTATTCCACTTCTTTATGCATTCATTGGTTGATTTTTTATGGCCCTGACCAGAGGTCAAACTTGCAATATTGGCATATTGGGATGAATTCTAACCAGAGCCAAGAGCCTTTTCTAATCCCTTAGGCCATAACACTAAATTCAGAAGCTTTGTTTAGTTGGCCGAAATCTCTGAAGTTGTCACACTCTACATGGGATAATCACTGAGGTGACTTGGGAACTAAGGTTTTTTCTTCTTAAGTAAAGTTATAGGTAAAGTAAAATCCATCTTGTGGTGGGGGAGGGTATAAATCACTTCAAATTTCTGATTATTGTGCAACTTCATCACAAATCAGTACTTTGGATACAATGGGAAGAAGCCTCAAATTTTCTAGGGTGTACAGAAAAAAAGGGTTACCATTCGTTTCCATGGCATTCAAGCTCTCTAAACCACTTGACACAGCTTTAGATACTTGTACTAGGACAATACTAAGATCTTAAGAAGAATAACCCAAAGCAGTACTGGAGAGATCCAAGGAAGTTGTCTGTTTTTCACCATATGTAGCTTGTAGTTCCAACCCCTTTCCTCCTCAGATCTCTCTTAATTCCCTGAACTGGACTTTCAGGATCCCTGGAGCTGAAGGTCTACATATAAAAGGCAGGAAATGAATACTCACAGAGTCTTCCCTAAGGAAAAGGCATCCGTATAAAGTGCTCCTGGCAAAAGGTCTCTTAGAGACTCTCATGCATGAATGCCCCAGACTCACAAACTTAGCACTACAAGGGCATTTAGATGTCATCTGAGCTGAAAGGACCCACAAGACCCTGACCAACCTAGCAGTCCTGTCTGCAGCATTTCTAAAGAAGGATAATTGGGTTTTGCTAAAATACCTCTAGAGACAGTTCCATGGCTGGACTGACCCTAATGCTTAAAAACTCATCCTCTTGTTGAGTCACAATGTACAGAGTCTACACATACATACATATAAATGCACATTCAACTACACATTCATGCATGCACAGTTCACATGTGTATATGTATACACAAACATCTGTGTGCATGCACATGCATATGTGTACATACACTCACACATATGCACTCACATACATACATATGCATGTTGCAAGTTGATCCACCTGTGCAGTTCTGCCACCTCACAGTGTACTTCCTTTTCTAAAAATAGCCCTTCTGCTATTATTGTGTCATCTTCCAAATGACTTTTTTTTTCTTTTTTCTTTTTTATTTAAATGAATGTTCAAGTACAGT
>PVIA01012933.1:0-34986 GCA_004024845.1 Tonatia bakeri
TTTTCCTTCATTTCTCTTATTGTAGCCTGCATCCGTTCATCTAATTTATGTCCAAAGTCAACCAATTCTGTGAGCTTCCGGATCAACAGTGCTTTGAACTGTGCATCTGGTAATTTGGCAATTTCTTGGTCACTTAAAAAAATTGGTTCTGGGGCTTTCAAATATGTTTGAACCATCTTTTTAATTTTCCTTTGGTTCGGATGCGGCTATTTCGTAAGGGCAGCCTTAGGTGTTCACGGGGCGGGGCACCCCAGTCGCTGGGTTGTGACGTTGTATGTGGGGGCGGGGTCTGAGAGGGAACAATGGCGCCTGCTCCGCTCTCTCCAGGACCTCCGTTCCCTCCACTGCCTCCCACAAGCAAACTGGGCCCTTGCTGTGCTGGCTCCCGGGCGGTGGGCCGGCGCACTCTCTCGCACTCTGTGGGGCTCCCCGAGAAGTCTCCTGTGAGGCTGGGAGAGTCTCCCGGCCTCAGTTCCCAGACAGGGCTCCCAAGCTTCGAAACGCGGCAGCGCTGCCCGTCCTTCACCCAGTTCGTGCGCAAACGTGTGGCTGCGGACAGCCAGCTGCCCTGCACCCCCCACTGGGCCTGCCAGTCACCTCCGCACCTCCGCACCCAGGGTCCGCCACTGGTCCGTCTGCTGCCGCCGCCGTCTGCACCCTGCGCGCTTGCCAGCCAGCGCCTCCTCCCGCCGGGAACCCTCGACCCCACCCCGCAGGCCTCCCGACTCCGCCGCTCCCCACCTGTCTGGATGTACTGGAGCCCGACCTCTGTTCAATTAATTTCCCTCTGTTCTGGCCGTTAACCGTTTCTCAATCTTTGTTGTTCTCAGTCTTGGCTGCGCGAGGAAGCACAGTGCGACTGCCTATGCCTCCATCTTGGCCGGAACTCCAGGACTTTGATATTTTAATGAAGACATTTATTCACTACTTTAAGTCTGTATAGCTTTAAGTAAACATTTCCTTTCCTTTTCAGAAATCTCTGGCATTGAGAGACATCTTTCCTAAGGCGTCGGACAATTGAACCTAGTGGGGGTCCTTTCAGTGTATATCATGCCCCCCTTGGCCCTGTTTGTGTGCCTGTTCTGTAACAATTTTTGGCATCCCTGGGTGGGCCAATAATTGCCCCCACCATCTGTTCTATAACAGTATGACTATACACATATATCAGTGTATATCACTACTGGTAAAGTCATATATATTTTTGTTATTGTTATCAAATTTAGGGAAAACCATTCACATTTAATTTATATAGAAGTTTTCTGTTTTGGGAGAATTTTTTACATGCCAACCTTTGGCTCTGTCCATTTTTATCTTTATATTTCTTCCCCTTTGTATATATTTCCAGTGTGGAGAGGCTACAGATGTTTTCAAATCACGAACTTACATAGTGGATTACAAAAGTATTCCTGGAAGAAATAGGCACATTCAGATGGCTGACAATAATGTAACTGTTGGGGGGTGCTCCACCCAAAGGGGGCCCCCCTCCCACCCCAGCCACCACAGATGAGAATAAGTCTACAAAGACGTGATCTGCTTGGGGAGGAAAGGTGGCCGATCTTTCAAAGGAGAAGGGCCAAGAGCCTTTTCCTCAGTGGGCTTTTATTAGGTTCATTTTGCACAGGAATACAGGTAAAGCTCATTAATCATTATCAGGCAGTAAAGATCAAACAATAGATAACATACAAAGAACTCTGAGGGCCTATTTTGAGTCAGGGTCAGATAGCTAAAGGGCCATAAAACTTTGAGGAAACAAACTCATTTCCTGCTTAGACCCTTATCATTTAACTGAGAGCATTTCAAACAAAGCAGATTTCGCAGGATTTTACATATTCTTTCTTAGGCCTGATCGCCCTAGGGAACCTGCCCCTTCCAGCACAGGGCTGCACCCACCACCGGCATTGTTTCAGGCTTAAGGCATTGTTTCAGGCTTAAGTCAGGTAGGTAAGGTAAGGCAGCCAAGAGATTAAGAGACTTCTTGCAGAGAGAATGAGGACTCAGGCTCTGTTAAAGCTGAGGAGTAAGGGTCCATCTCCCCTTTTCTGTAGCCCCCAAGTCCTTCCCTGGGGGCCCCTGTGACCATGTCTGTTTTAGGTCATCCCTCCCTTGAGGAATCTTACTCGTCATTGGCTAACCAATCAAGCTTTGGGGCCAGGCAGGGTGAAGTAAAAGGAGCAGAGGCGGCGTGCCTGCCATGGAGATAAGCTTGGTCTCCTTGGTGGTTTACGGTCCCAAGGTATCTCACTCAGCCTTAGCCATGGGGGTATTACAGCTTCTGAAAACCGTCAGGGTGGTTCCCAACATGTAACTATACTTGAAAGAGACTAAACACCACCAAAATATATCCCACTAAACACAAAGTCAGTGTATCCCCAACTAAGTGTTCCACAGAGGAATTGCAAAATTACCTATGGCTATTGCACCTCAACAATACTAGAGGACCAGTGTTATGGAAGGAAAAATCAAAGTGGTATGAAACATGGTCTGAGTCAATGGCTGCGAAAATATGTCAGTTATTTATGTATTTAACAATGGCCTTGGGAGGGACCTATGCAAGTGAGAGGCACAGAGGTTCAAGCTTCATTAGATTCATTGTGAATCTGTTTCTGCCCCAATGCTTAGAACCATGCAGGACACATAGTAGCAACCTGATGAGGATTCATTAAATGGTATGTTCTTCACATGGATTTTTCCATATTGTAGGATTGCCTGATAAAATATAAGACACCAGTTACGTTTGAATTTAAGATAAACAATGAATTGTTTTTAGTTTAGATACATCTGTGCAATAGTTGGGGTATAATTACACTAATTTTGTTCCTTTGTTTACCTGAAATTCAAATTTAACTGGATAGCATGTATTTTTTATTTGCTAAATCTGACAATTGTACTATTTGATTTTAGAGTAATCTGCCTAACATTCAGGTAAGATAAAAGTTTACCTGTAACCTCTATTTTTGATTTTAAAGTAATTTTATTCTGTACATTTAACTGCCTATGCTAACTGGAATTCATTTTGATAATTAATAGAAAGCATTCTTTCTTTTAACAGTTATGCATATTTTACCTCCATGGTTTCTTATTATCTGCATGCCCTTACAGACAGGTGCATCTCACCTGGTGTCAGTGGAAGAGCCAGGGAGGGGCCGAGAATGTAGTCTGTTCTGGGTGTGAGGTGAGCTATCTAGGGAACGTGTAAGCAAAAATAACAGTGAGTGAAAGCTGGTCAGCTTTTCGTTACCATCATGGGCATCGTGCACAATGTCAGTAGTAACTTACTCTCTTGCTGGGCACACCAGGCCCTTGGTGTGCCACTGTTTTGAATTCCTATCTCCCAGCTTAAGCCCTTGTTATTGAGTGTGGAGTGATCTTTCTGTAAATGTTTCTGAACTCTAAGTCTCACTGAGGGATCTAGAGCAGCACCTTATTAGATTTCTCCTTTTTTTTTTTGTATGCAATTTCTCTGAAATTTCCCTTTTTTCTTCCAGCTCATTCACTGAATTTGACCAGACCAAGCCCCCTCGAGGGCTCACCCATTCTCCTCGACTTTACCTTTGTTGTCTTCAGCAGTAACACGCCTTGCTCCAGACTTCCTGCTCACCCACAAGCCCATATCTACACCAAACTGCCCTTGGGAAATATTTTCTTCTGTGACTAATATATAGCCTATTTATTGGCAAGAACTTTTACCTTAGAATCACCTATTAGATACAGTTGTTGAGCATCATACCTTTTGGATATTGATAAAATAAGACTAAATTTTCATTATATGCCAGGCACTCTTCTACAAAAAGCAAGGAATGCTCTTAATTAAACCCTACGGCAGAGGCGTTTTATTATTTGATATGTCACAAGCTGTTTTTTAAAATTATCCTCTAATTTGATACTTCAAGCCACAGAGTTACTTGGTGTCAAACTGTGAAGACAAGTATTAGGTTTATCTACTTAGAAGAGAATGCTTTTTACATTTTTGCAGGAGGAAGTAGCTTGCCCTGATATATATATTTTTTGATCAGCTTTAATATATTCATGCCAGAATTTCAAACCAACAAAATTTTCTTCTTGTTCAAGTGTGTATTGAAGGACCACATTTATTCAGAGATTGATGTTGTTTTGTGATATTTGTATACAAACCTGCTTTTTTCAGTTTTATAGAACAGAGATATAATTAGCAAAGCAATTCACTTTAACCTCCTATCACCTCAGCTGCTTGACCACTGGCCAAGTCTTACAGTAGCTGAATGGTGGGGCCAGAGTGTGAACTTCTGGTCATTTCAGAGTCTGTGCTGGTGGCCAACCTGTGCCTGGCGTTTTACATCTGTTATCTGATGTTAATCCCAACAAAGTCTATGCAGAAATTTTTATTATTCCCATTTTACAAATAAGGAAACTGTAGGTTAGAGAGACAAAGTCAGGTGTCCAAATTCACACAGTTGGTCAGTGGCAGAGCCAGAACACGACCCCAGAGACGCTGCTGCGAAGCCATGCCCTTCTCCCAAGGCACCTTTTTCAATATCGACCTGTATAGCATGATGGGTTGTTTCTACAGAGGACCCTGGGAGGCTCATGAATCCCATGAGAAGTTGCCACTGCAGGTGAGAAGCCACCACAAGAGTGATAGGCAGCCAAATGAGTAAGTGCCTCAGCTTTCTAATAGGAACTGGGAACCACAGGGGTCTTGGGGCACACCGGGTCCATACTGCCCCAGGTTCTGCATCTGTCCCTCTGCTTTGTCTGTCTGCCTTGTATGGTGGGATGGCCACATGGAGGGGAGGTTCCTGGCCCCATGCATGGCTTAGAGGGTGTCATGTAGCATATCAACCCTCCTTTGTTTTGAATCTTTTTGATTAAAAATAAAAATGCACAGACTGTTGTTTTCTTTTAGAACATCACTTGCTTTTACTATGCCATCAGTTGGTCGCATATGTTTTTCTCCCTGAGTTTCCTATTCAGTGGAAAGAATATGTTAATAGATACATATTTTTTTTAAATTTGTACTTGAATTCTTGATTAATGATTCAGCTATACACTTTTTCCCATTTATCCCTTCCTATCACTGTTATGTCCCATGGTTTCCTGGCTAAAATTCTGAAAATGGATGAAACTTCCATTTTGTTTGCTGTAAATCATTACTGTCAGACTTATTAAATAAAAATGGGTGGAATTAAAAACATATTCCAGAAAAGTTGTTAACATAGATGCAAAAAATACACCAAGGAGAGTAAAATGAATGAGGTGGAGACCTCAGACGGCACCTCCTGCTTCCTGTTTGACAGAGGTTTTCATTTTTTATCAATTGTCTCTGCATCTGTTAGGCATAATCTCAGAAATTTTTTCTTGTGTTTATGGAAATGCTTGTAAAATTGCTTTGGATGAAAATGCAGGCAGCCCATACTTGAAAACTTCTCTGGGCTTTTTTTTTTTTTTTCCCATATACCATTTAGATAGGAGAAGAGCTGAAGAGATCAAAGATAAAAGTGCAAGTGTGAATGACACAGGCGAGAACTGTTTTTTAAAAAGAGCTTAAGACTGAGGCAAAAAAAAAAAAAAGGGTCTGTTGGTTTATGCTTTCTTCCACTCTTGCTATAATCATTGTCTCGGGAATGAATTCATACTCTGCATCATTTTCGGTTACCTTTATGGTCTTTCTTACAAGAATGAGGAATGAAAATTTTAATGCCTCAGATATTCTATGAATTACTGTAGATGGCTAGACTGCACTACTTTGATCTTCCCTATATTCTGTGGTTTGATTGGATCGTGATGTGAATAGAAAGCAGCACAAAACAAATCAGCTTCTGAGAATGACTTTAACAAGAAAAGGAGAAAAGGTACCTCAGCCCACTTCAGAATATTACATGTGTGGCAGTGAGAGTCCAGGTAACAGCCCCTGTGTCCAACTCAAAATGATCACAGTCTTTCTGGCTGATACACAGTCTGACCTGAGAATTCATTCCCAAAAATAGCAATCAAGCTTGGGAACAAATAACAATTTAATATCATTTAGATTTATGTTTTTGCTTCTCATGAGTCCCAGCACAGCACCTTGCACATTGCAGGTTACAGTATGTGTGGAATGAACAAATGAGTGAATGACCGAATTCAGCAGTAATATCCTAAGATAAATGGGACTGCAAAGATAAATTTTTCTACTCCAATGCATGTTCCTCTAATGAAAAATAGTTCATATTCGGTTAGTAAATAGAAAAATCATGTTATTATAATGTGGAAATTGTGTTGGTTCATAAGCAATTTTTCAGAGCATTTTCATGATTTGTGTCTCCAAATAACATCAGCTGATCTCCAAGTACAGCAGTGCAGTGGGAGCTCAACCCCAGGCAGAAGCACAGCATCACAACATGGACCGCCGCCCCCAGCCACCCCACACCCCCAGCCCCAGCCCCAGTGGCAGTGTTTCCTCTTTGCTTGGTGCGGTCACATGCTCTGTCTGGGAACTCATACGGCCTGGTTTCTGTGTGCCAGGGGCGTCTGCCTGTGTCTGCACACAAAAAGCATCAACTGTTCTGCTCACCTCCTTCAGTCAGCTTCCATTAGTTTTATTTAATGATAAAGTCTTGTACCTACTGCAGTATTACTTAAATTGGGAATTCAACGTATCTTTTTCCTGAGTGAGAATTTAATTAGAATTATTTTGGTTTTGTTAGTGCTGTGGTTACAAGTTTGCACAGGCTTGAGGGTCTGCCTATGACTTTATCCCCCACCCTTGAATACTTATTTTTAGTGTATAATTTTGCTGAACATGAGTTTTTTCTTCAGAAATGCATGCATTTTATTATAGTGAAAAAACCCCATATTAGTTAAACAAAGACATGAGAGCAGTAAGAAAAGAGTTAACCTATGTAGAGACAGGAAAAATGGTTTGATGAGTCTCAGACTACCTTGGCAAGAAAAATCTTTCGGCATCAAAGTTGTAGAGGATTTTGGAGATCACGTACTCCTACTCATTCCTTATAGACATAAGAGGACATTACCCAGAAGGTGTAAATAAATTGCCAAAGATCCGATACTTGGTATTGACAAATTGAAATCAGTCCCCCTGTGTTCGGACACCTGTCTCAGCACTTCTTACACTTATGGAAAATGAGTCTCACCTTGGTTCTAGCCACATCTTCTGAGTGAGCTTTGCATTGTGTTAATGCCTTAGTTTCCTGGGTAACTAAATGAGCCCAAGCACAGGGCCTTGCATGTTGCAGGTTCTTCTTTCCGCACTTCTTTCCTTGTCATTAGCTCACGTTACAGATACATGATGATGCCTTTCAGTTTTCCAGGGCAGTTCCACTTTGTGCCTGTTTTATTGGTTGCTAAGTATTAATAGTCCCTATTTTTGCAAGGGACTTGATTTGGGAGATTTATTGTATGGCTACCTTAGTTACGAGGCACTTAGTTATTATGAGTTAGGAATTCAGTAGTCATTTTTGCCTCCCTTTCCTCTCTGTGTGTTTAAATTGTACCCATTCTTTAAAACCTTATTTTAATCTAGGTTGTTATACAAAGTCTTTCTAGCATGGCATAGTGAGAAGTTACCCTCTATCTCCAAATTTATTTATTTATATTTTTAAAAATATATTTTATTGATTGTACTATTATAGTTGTTCTAATTTTTCCCCTTTTGCCTTCCTCTGCAGAGTACCCCCATTCCTTCCAGTGATCTCCACCCCAATAGTTCATGCCATGGGTCATGCATATGTCCTTTGGCTTCTCCATTTCCTATACTATTCTTTCTTTTATTGTTCAAGTACAGTTGTCCCTATTTTCCCGCCACCACTTTCCCTGCCCCACCCACCCCCACCTCCCACCCTCAATCCTTCCCCCTTTTGTCTTTGTCCATGGGCCCTTCATACCTGTTCCTTGATGACCCTTCTCCCTCTTTCCCCCATTGTCCCCCTCTCCCTCCCCTCTGGTTACTGTCAGTTTGCTCTTTATTTAATGTCTCTGGTTATATTTTGCTTACTTGTTTGTTTTATTGATTAGGTTCCACTTATCTCTGGACTTCTTAGTATTACGTTGTAAGTTCTAATGCTGTATCATTTTGGCAACTTGTGTTCCATAAATCCTTTCAGTGTTTCTCCAGAAGGGCCCTACTGGCATTTTGGGTGGGACTACTATTTGGTGTGCAGAATCATTTCTAATGTTGGAGGGCACTCGGCAGTCCTGAAAGCCAATCAGGCTCCTTAGGAAGGTGGCAGTTCCATCTGTCTCTACCCATATTTAACCCAACCTGACCTCCTGTAAAGGATGGAACTCCCATCTCCAACCCCCAGTGTAAACCACAGTTAAGACTGAGGGCTCCAATACCATGTGATCTCACCTGTAAGTGGAACTTAATCGCCAAAACAAACAAGCGAGGAAAATAGAACCAGAGACATTGAAATAAAGAACAAACTGACAGTAACCAGAGGGGAGTTGGGAGGGTGTAATTGGGGAGAAAGGGGAAAGGCTTTTCAGGAACATGTATAAAGGACACATGGACAGAACCAAAGTAGGGTAGGATCAAGGGTGGGAAACGGGGATGTCTGGGGTGGGGGAATAGTGGGGGGAAAACGAAGACAACTGTACTTAAATAGCAATAAAAAATTAAAAATTTGCCTAACTAACTAAATAAATATGCGTCCTTAAAAAAGAAAAGATTAAGGGCTCAGAGGCAAGACCCAGGTTTGATTCATTTTTGCCTCCTCTCTCCACTCATAACACACACATAATGGGAATTTGATGACTCTTAGTAAAATGATCTATGAGGGTTTTTGTAGGCATAAGATATAATTTCATATTGCTGTCTGAAATGAAAAGAAATTGAAGGAAAATGGAAATGCTGAGGTTGAGCTGAAAAGATGCCTAAAACGCTTTAGCAAAACCTACTTCCCTCCATACTCTTACATGCTCAGTAGGGTAGATGCAAATACCTCTCAGCTCAGGTGGGGGCCCTGGAAGATCATGGGACAGTAGACAGCACCTCCACCCTGTTCATTGGAGGTGGTGAATTAGGAGTAGTCAGAGGCTCTCATGTTTAGCAGAATGGCCAGCATTATTATTTTTACTACTCTCTTCCTTACTTCTTTTTATAAGAATTATAATAGCTAACATACCTTTAATGCTTTTGTGTGTGCCTGAGACATTTCCAGGTTTTTGAAATGAATTGTGTAAGTGAATACTTACAAGATAACAATGAAATAGACATTATAGTATCATCTTCCTGTTTACACATGGGGAAACTGAGGCACAGAGAGAGAAAATAACCTGCCCAAGTTCAGGGAACAAGTGGTGGAGTCAGGATTTGAACTCTGGCAGTGTAACTTCAGAGCCGGCACCCTTAGTCACCACAGAAATGCTCTCTGTGTGTCACCAGCTCCCCTTCGTCCAGAGACATAATCTGCTTGCAGTGTTTGCTGGCTCTGAAAACTCCCACGGTCCTCTTGCATTTACACCGCAGCATAATCATGTATTGTAATCACAACCAGGTATTCTGTTATTTTTCAGGGGCTTTGGTGGCATATATTTATTTTTGTGCAAGCTTAGAGAGGAGAAGGTGGTGTTCGGACACACACACTGTCCATGGGCATAATCTGTGTAGTGCACAGAGGCAGTGTGGTGAGATGGGGAGGAACATCGGCTCCCTAGCGCCGGGCTTCTCGGGATCAAGTTCTGACTCTAGCACTTACTAGCTGTGTGACTTTATGTGAACCTGCCTCAATTACCAATTTCTAAAAAAGGGATAAAATTAATATGTATCTCAGAGGATTGTTGTGAGGGTTTAATGAAATAATTTATTCAAACACTTAGAACTCAGCCGAGCACATAGAGGTTCTATTTTTGTTATGATGTTAGATAACTGCTTCTAAGAGCAGAAAATGCAGTTGTATTCAGTTTTTATTCTAGGTCAAGAAATCTAAATGTGTTGCAAAATTGTCTTCTATAAGGATCTTTTCAAAGTGAGCTGGAGGCAGCTAGCCCCTGCCTCAAGCAATGGATTGGGAACGCAGTGGCCATGCCTCTGGGCTTGGATCCCTATTACTAGTTTCTGGTGTTGGACGAATGGTTTACTTCTCTCTCCCGGGGTTGCCCTGTCTACACATTGAATGAAGAAAGAAAATCTGTCAAAAGTCTAAGGAAAATTCATGCAAATGATAAGCATTTTATGGTGGGGGAGAGACAGTAGTGTTTTCCTCAGGGCTGGCTGTATGACTTTCACCCCCAGATAATGCCACCTCTCTAACAACCACGCCACTTCACTTGTCTAGGGAAAAAAAAAAACACACCAGCAATGCTTTGAGGAATATAATTCTGAGAATAAAATAATATCTCCATTAGAGAGGGAAGTGGAAATCTCTCCATTTTCCCTCTTGTGACATTCATCTATTAAAGACAAGCATTCCATTTTATTGGCTTCTTGTAATCAAGATGATGTGACCTTTACAGGATTAATATCTCATTCTTTTGCTAACTAATTTACTCTAATAACACAGGAAGATGCTTTATAGTGTGAAAAACACCTTGGGGTATTGGGATTGGATATAATAGCTAGAATAAAGCCATTAGAGTTGGATGTATAGTGGAAGTAAATCTTAAATAAAAATTTGTAACCATGGGATGTGGAAAATTTCTCTTTTTTTAATATTAGAGTTTTGTTTTTATTAGTTCATTGTTAAAAGAGTTGTATTTTTTGCAGTAAATTTTCAGGGGTCTCTGCCTTTACTTAGGCTTTCGTCATCTTCTATTATTCTAATAGTTCTTCATTTTATACAAAACCAAATTAGGTGGTCCTATCAGAACCTCAATATTAATTTGTATCTAGCAGTAAGAAAAGATTCCAAGGACCCACATCTGCCCTGCCTGCCTCACAAACTCGTGAGCTCACTCAAAGTAGTTACCTGTCTTTTCAATCTCCCAATCCCTACGATCTAATCAAGTCTCTGACACACAGCAGATGCTCAATCAATATGTGATATATAAATAGTGATTTTCCTCTACACTTGAAAGTTTCAGTATTTACATTTCATAAGACCTGGGTAGGATAAAATTGTCCATTGCAATGACTAAAAACCCAGGATAACAATGATTGCAATGGCCAGCCTCTTAACTCTGACTTCAGATATTCCTTAAGCAGTTCTTAGGACATTCAATCTCCTTTGTGGCTTCACAGCCTGATGTCTTCATCATGAAATAATGAGTGGTGAAGTCTGGATTCTATCTACTTAGAGTCCAGTCTGAAATCAGACCTGATGTACTTAAACATTAGTCTCTCCAACCAAAGTCTCAACTACATGTTGAGAGGTCTTGAGCTTTTCTCTTCTTTCTCCATACTCTGTGATTTCAATGATTTCCATTGATTTAAAAACTGGTAGTATTGTTTCATTTTTGATGTTTCTATCAAAATTTATTTGATAGAAAGAGGTTTGCTATGTTTGGATTCTTATTAAATTTCTGAAAGTTGTTTTTCACGGTCCCTCTAGAAAAATATATTCATGTGTATCCTTCCTTATTTTGTGTATCCTGTTTAAACCTATCCTCTGAGTTCTTCCTGTCATATCAAGGTGCATGCTAGCTATTTCTATTGGTCTATCTCACAGACAACTCAAACTTAACATGTCCTCAGGTGTCCCCACCTGTCCCTAGAACTCTTCTTGGACAGAATCTTCCCTGTCACAGTATGTGACACCACCTGTCACTGTAGTAGGTCAGAAATCTTTCTATCACTTGTCACATTCAATCCTTCAGCAAGTCTCATCAGTCTTCCTCTAAAAATATGCTGAATGACATTTTCCTTCATCTTCACTGTTACTACCTGAGTTCAGGGCACTGCTTTCTTTTACCTATAGACTACTACCATCTCTCTCTTCATTATTGTCTCTTTCCAAGTCATTCTCATGCTCAATACCCTTAAATGGCTTTCTAGTGCACTTAGAATAACAGCCAAAGTTTGTGCCAAGACATGCAAATACCTATATGGTCTGGCCCCTGCTTCTCTTTATAGTACCTATTATAACCCTCTATTATTTTATTTGTAATTTTATGTATATTTAAATCTACCTTTCTCTCTAGAATAGAAGATACTTGAGAGAAGAGACAATATCAGTTTTATTTATTTATTTATTTTTATCCACAGCACCTAATTTTGTTTGGCTCATGATAAGTACACAAAAAGTTTTTGGTGAATAAATAAGAAAAAATATATAATATTTTGCCCAAACATTTTCTGCCTGAATCTAATGCTTGCTTAGGTTGCACTTCACTCAATTCTTTCCTCTCTGCAAATTATTACATTTTCGATTTCACCCAGAATATTAGATATAAATTCTTTATTATTTCCTTCTCCTTGACTATTTCTATCTCCGCATCATTGCTTTCTGCAACAGATATTCCTCTTGATCATCTTGCCTACCTTCCAAACAGATCCCTAAACTTGCCTTCTGTTACCTCCTCGGGGCCTGGCCCCTTCTATCCATTATTCTCTCTCTGGAATCTTCAATCTCTTTTTCTCTACAACATTTTCTCCTTCTCTTTTCAACACATTCAGGGGTCCTCTATCCTATGCTGCTCCCTTCGGCTAGCATCTCATTCCTTGTTTCCTTTTATTGCCAGCACTTTGATGGGCTGCCATATCCATTTCCTCTGATTCTTCAGTACTTGTTTCTTTCCTCCCACCCCTGCAAGCTAAATACACTTTTTCTCCAGTTAAATTTTTTTTTATCTCATCAGTGATTTCCTAATTGTTAAATCCAATTCAATCCTCATCACAATAACCTGTGCTCAACTGTTAAAAGCAATTTTCTTTTTGAAACTCTCGTATTTTATGTCTCAGAATTCTAGACTATTTTTGTTCTTTTTCTAGCACTCTGATCAGCAATTTTCTGTCTTCTTCACGGCACTGCTATCGTTTCACTGCCCTGCAAGTGTATATTTCTTCATAAATCTTATCCATTGGATTTTCTCTTTGTATAGTCTCCCAAGAAAAACTCATTTACTACTGACATTTAGATTAAACTTATTTTCCTCCCATATTAGTTTTCCCAAGTTCCTGCTTTTGTTTATGTCATCAAGATCTTTCCAGGCACTCCACACGGGCCGTTAGTCTGGTACTGCCGGCGGGTCACTTCGAGCTAAGTCCTAGCCCCACCCCATGGCCTAGCACACAGCGGGAGCCCCGTGAGTGGTTGCCGAAAGAGCTAAAAGAGAACATCCTACCCTGTGACCTGCAGGTTACCATAATCATCTAAATGGTTGCCCTCTTCCTAAACAATGTCCTATTCAATTGATCCTTTGACCTGCCTTAAAATATGTTCCTATTTTCTTTGTCTAGGCTAGTGCAAGAGTGGCAAGCTTGTCTTATGTTTTAGGTCAATCTTATAAGATGGTGATTGCTACCTAAAATATTAAGAAGCATTCTGAAGTCTCATTAAGGCTCAGTGGGAAAGACAGTGACGATTGTTTAGTGATAGTGGTCATAGATCTGGAAGAACTATGTATGTGCTATGTTCATTGCTGGTCTACAAGATAAACACTATATTTATTAGCTTAATAAATCAAAACCTGAATTTTTAGCTTATGGCTCATGTCTCATTTTTGTTTTCAAAAACAGCTGTAGTTATTTATAGTGTAATATTGCCTATATTTTGCTTCAGCAAAATTCATTGCTCTTCAAGCAAGTTCCCAACTTGTCATGCAGTAGATATTCATATATTATCCTGACTTAAAACTTCCTCTAGCCTTCTTCCTCCCTTTTTCTCCTCTCAACTTGATTCCATCAATTTCCAATTAAGCCTTTCCAGAACATTTTAATCCAGAACAGTACCTACTGAAGTTCTATGATACAGGTTATCTGAACTGTTCATTTAGTATTTAAGCATACTACCTTGGCATATTTCCTGTATTTTTGTGTGAACTATATAGTGCCTCTTGAAGTATCAGTTTCCATTTTCTATGTTGTATCTTTACCAAAATTTTAAGGGTTTCTATGTTCTTGGCACATATGAAACCTGATTATACATGCCCACTATGTGTAGTAATCTGCAAGGCTGGAGATACTGTTTACCTAAAAAAGTTATTTTCACGTAGTAGTTGCTCATGACACATTGGTTTCAATTACAAATGCTAATAGAAATTTCTTAGTTCATCATAAGTTTTACTCCACTCTGTATTCATGCCATCTTATTTAGTCCTTGTAAATGTCTTATGAGCTATGTTGCAATATCCAAGTTTTACAGAAGTTATGAGGTATAGAAATATTAAAAATTTACCTAAGGCAAGTTATGACCATATGAAGGTCAGATTTACTAGGACTGTCATTAGAAAAATGAATAGAAATGCATGTCTCACTCTTAAAACCCTATTATTCAGAGGAGCTATCTCATAAAGTTATTCCTGATTATTGGCTATTGTGACAAAATGGCACTGGGGCTTCTACAGCCAACATTCTCAAATGCTAATAAATATGCTAGCAAAATGAAGCCATGGTTTTGTCATATAGCTCTGGTCCAGGATCTCCAACTCTGGAAATCAAGCTACAGAAACCAGGAGATGGATGGGAGTTATTCTAAGAGACAGCTATTCTTTCTGCCCATTATTTTGAGTGTGACTAGGATTAAATAGCTCAAGGATTCTTAATACGATAGGCTCAGATGGATATCTGGGGAACCCTCAGATCAGCTTGGGCCCTTTGGAACATATTTAAGCCAATTGGAATCCCTGGAAAGACTATAGACTTATGGGGATAGTCATAATGGCTTTTCCTAGATAACTGCAGGAGCTCTAGGATAAGACATAAAATTTCTAGAAGAGCTTATAGAACAAAACACGCCCAGACAGTACAAGAGGGCCAACAGATCTATTCAAGAAGCTGTAGGATGTCCAGAAATGCCATTGAAAGGTGTGATTTAGCTGTAGCCATTATTGTTCCCCACTTGGGGGCACTAAAATAATGCCTCTCTTTTCTCTTTATTTCTCATGGCAAGAATTATTTCACAATGAGATGAAAAGAATTTCATATGTAATTATTTTTGTATGAGGACAAGTTGGTAATGGTTTATATTTATCATTCACTCACACAGTCTGCTTTTAATGCTTGCAATCTCTCTATTAATGAACTAGAAATTGACTGCTTCCAAGAAGAGGTAATGTCCTTCTGATGGATAGTACATTGGACTAGGAATCAGCAGACCCAGACACCAGGACAGAATCAGAGAAGTGACTTCAGAGGTTATAATCTGACCTCCAGCTAATTTACGAATACCCTCCACAATGCCCCTGACAAGTGATCATTCACTTCTAGTTCAGGAGGATCACTGGGTAATTGCGCGATTAGGCAAAGCACTTAGCAAGTACATTACAGAATCATAGGATGACTGAACAGGGAAGGACCTTGGAGATGGGCTAGTCAGCCCCTTTGCTCTGAGATGAGAGCCAGTGAGGTTAAGTGACTTACCTTTGAAGTTTAGCAGTACTACCTAAACTAAATGATCCTGGTTCAGAAGGACCACTCCACCACAAAAATTCCTGCATTAGTTAAATGGAGGTAGTGGCAACTATTTCCCAGATACCAGAGCTTCAGGAAAAATAATTGCAAATTGATGATAAAATCATTTGAATATTTTGATTATGGAATTAACATAAAATCTAGAGGGGAGAAGGAAGATGGCAATTATAATGGGGCCAGTTAGAAGTTAGTTCAAATCAAGTAGCACATCCTGGATTCAAATGATAATGTGCAGAAGAACGATTTCCACCAGGTGTGCAGCAAGACTTTTTAAACCATACAGTAGCTGACTGTTTAGTCAGGGGCACTGACCTCTTTTCTCTTAGACTCTGAAGTAAAAAAATGCCAACAGCGAACACAATAGCTGACCTGTGTGAATGAATCAAAATTATTCTTTTTTTTTCAGATTGGCAAAATATTTTTTGGTGTGTGGCAGAATTTTAGTAGTTAGTTTATGTGTGTCATAAAATGAAAAAAGTTGAAAACTGCACTGCAAGAATAATACCATTTTCTTGAGGACACTTTCAGGAAGGTTAATAGTGGCAGCTACCAGATTGGAACAAGAAACTCCCAACCATCTGGACTTTTCTCCAGGACTAGGGGAGTTCACTGGTTAATCTAAACCTGTTCATTCAGACTTCACTTTCCAATCAATTTTTGCAGGCTTATCTCTAAGATATAAGTAACTTTCAAAATACATACACCTCCTCCTCAGCAGCATTACTTTCAGCCATGGCTCCTTATTTGAACAGCTTGAGGACTAATTTGAATCACACATTTCTCATGGGAGCTCAGAAAGTGTGATACCTTAGGGAGTTGCCTTGCAGGGATTTTAAAGATGTTTTAAAGTGAAGTACATCTAAATTCTTTAAATTACATATGGCTTAATCTAGAAAAAGACAATTGAAGCCTTCATTAAAATAGATTTATTCTAATTTTGTATGTGGAAATAAATTTTCCTGAGATAACCTGTGTATGCTTATCCAGATTGTAGCATTTCCCTACTTTCTAAATTAAATGTTGCTGTATGTGAGTCTTGGCTCTGCAGCAGCGTATATTGAAAGGCTTAGTCATCATTTTTGTAAATATCCCAGAATTGGCATTTAGAAGTAACTTACTTTTCCTCTTTTTCATTTTCACTTTTTATATCTCCTGCACTTCTTTTTTACATTTGCATGCTATTTTTTCTTTCATCTATTTTAGCCTTTCTCAGGAATATAAAACTGTCTTCCATTGTTTACAAACCTAGTATTCTTTGTCTTGAATTAAAGGGGAAGTTTTGAGTCTTTATGTAGTGAGAAGGAAGGAGACTTATTTACATAGTAAGCCATTTAGGTTTACTATGTCACTTAATATGTTTAAAACCTTATAAGGTAATTTTTAAAAAGATTTTATTTACTTATTTTTTAGAGAGAGGGGAAGAGAAGGAGAAAGAGATGGGGAGAAACATGAATGTGTGGTTGCCCCTCACGTGCTCCCAACTGGGGACCTGGCTCACAACCCAGGCATGTGCCCTGACTGGGAATCGAACTAGCAACCCTTTGGTTAGCAGGCCATCCACTGAGCCACAACAACCAGGACCTTACAAGGTAACTTTTAAAGACCCATTTAAATGTTAGAAGGAAAGCTCAAAGAGACTGAGTAATGTATCTAAAGTGGTAAACACAGTAAGTGACAGAGCTGGAATTTCAACCGGGTCTCTCCTGCTCCTCAGCCTATGCGCTTCCCACAACCCAGGGCCTCCCACAGACTTGACTATGGTCACTGACGGAACACTTCCTTTAAAAAACAAACCTCGAACAACAAAACACACCTATCTTATAATTTACCATCAAAAAAGTGGAAATTATATACATTATATTTTTCTGGGGCCACTTTGCATTTCCTTTGTCATGAGACAACCCCATTTTTGAAGAATTATCCAGCGATGCTGTGATTGCTTCTCAGCTTCTACTTTTGGTATTAAGAAAGCATGATCATTGCTAACAATACTAGCAACAAACCAAGCGAGTCCTCTATGCTTTGGTCCTTCAGTGCAAGTGAGTGAAGACAAAATCAAGATTCAACCCATGGATACGTTTAGCTTCACACTGAGAATTGTCCACATCTAACCCAGCCAACCGCCTTGTTTTGTTCTTTTTATCAGCATAAAATGGGATCCAGGGAGATGTTCCAGATGTCCCAGCACACACCAATTTTTGTTACCAGAAGATATTTTTTTTTTGTAAAAGAATTCTAAATATACATCATATCGATGACAGCCCAACAGATTTCCTTTGAATTTGTGTTCTTGTATTTAATTATGCCTTGTATTATTCGTTGAGTCTGCAAATGTTCTTCAGACCTAGATTCAGCTTGAATCCTGAAATGAGGATTTATTTTCCGGCAAGTTTCAAAGCCATTTTCTCACATGTAACAACATGAAATATAATGCAATAATGTCTGAAGTTACTTAGCACTACAGTTAATACATAGTTAATTCTAATTAATGGGATCTGATCTTTTCACCCCTTCTAGATCATGAGCACACTGCAAGCAGGGCATGTGTGTGTAGCACTGTCGTGTCTTTGGTGGGCCACAGCACAGAGCAGGCGCGGGGGCACGGAATGGCGCAAGGTTTCCGCTGTGCTGCGCGTGGGAAGAGTCAAGCACGTGGATGCTACAGTCTGCCTCTCTGCAACCTGTAGCGGATATCTACTGACACTGATTAGTTTTTCAAGAAGTATCTAATTATTTTCCTTGTATCTAATGTTGGCAGCAACTTTCTATAAACCAAGTACTTTATCTTCTTTCCTTCTGTGGAAAATTGGAGAATGTCTAAACATTTGTATGGAGAGACAACAGGATCTTTCAGTGGATGACTTCCAGTCTGCTTGGCCCTTAAAGAAGATAAAAGAAAAAGAGAAGTTTACTGTCTGAAAGGCTCTGATACCTGACCTAATTTTGAGTTGGAAAGGCCATCAACTTGCTACCCTGTTGGGGTTTCAGCTAAAAAGAGGCTTGGCTAGAGCACAACATACAATACAAAGTAAAATGGGTAAAGTATTTTAAGTTAGAGTTACTGTTGTTTAAAGCCATACAGATGAAAAGACAGGGGCTTTCGTCGTGGAAGGTACTGTTAATAAAGAATAGTTATCCTGATCAGCTGGAAGTTCTGGAATTTATCCCAGTGGTCTGATTTTGAGTCCCCTCCTCTGCTACAAGCCCTGTGGGCTTCCTCCCACTTCCCAGCTGAAGGAACAGAGGTAGCAGCCACCCCACCACAAATTCCCCAAACTCAGCATGTAGGCAAGCTGCCCTTCACCTATGGAGACACTGCCTGAGCTTGTTTCAATGCAGACATCATAGGCTACAATATAGGCCCATTTTGTATTTTCCCATCAATCACTTGGGAACTATCAGGCTGTTTCATAGCCCATTGTAAGAAACAGCATACAGTTCCTCTGCCTTGCGTGTAACTATATTGGTGGGAGGGCATTTTTTAAAGAAATCATATTGAACTCTTTTTCTTTCTTTTAAAGAGATTTCATTGAAGTCAAAAGAGAAATAATTGGCAGGCTTTCTCTTTGCCTGTCTTAAGGGGGAAAAATGCTCTATCCCATTTTAAAGATCTATAAACAGCTCCGCTAATAGGAAGGGGGTGGGCAAAAAAAATAATAAAAGCACTAACTTCTGAACTTTAGCAGAAGCTTATACATTGGAATAAAGAAAATGATTCAGAGCAGCTCTTTGATACTTTTTTCCATTACAACAAAGTACAACCCTGCTTGTCAGCCCATCTGTATTTTCCCTTCATCTAATATACTGGGTAGGCCAGAGCTGCAAAGGAGCATTTTAATATTGACAATGTTGCTGGAAAACCATGTGCTTTAGAATGAATTAACTTTTGCTGCACTGCTGAACATATAAAGAAAAATTGGCTAAGCAGGAAAAAAATAGACTTTAACCCATTTTTTGCCATTGGAGCTCACTGCAGCAATCAAAATGAACAGGAGCCCTCACAGGCATCAGTGCGTTTGTCACCAGTGAAGAAGCCCATCCTGGCATGTCCTTAGGCTGTTATACACCTCTGATGCTTCAGGAATTATCTGCCATATCTGAGGCTGATTCGAATTGAAATTGCAGGTAACACTTGCCAAATGAGTGAGTTATGGAGATACCACAGAGATTAACTTATTGATAGAGCAGAAACTAAAACTGAAGTGACTTCCTGTCCTTATTTATTGTTTATAGTGTTCATATGTAGCAGCCATAATGGTACATATGTGCACCAGATTCTCAGGGCACAGGTTAAGGATAGGTTATATTCTTATAGTAATTTTTTTATCACACACCTCTAAGGGTATCTGGTAAGTAGAACGTGGTAGAACTGGATATGCCCTATCTTTTCTGCTTTACCCTTGCTCCCATTATAGTGTCATAAGATTGTTCCCTAATTACTATCTCCTTTCAATTCCCACATGGACTTAGAGTTCTCTCAACAATGTTATGTCATATTTGACCTACAGAGTAGGTCAGAATACAGACATATTTATGTACCTATCTTATAATATTATAGTAATTAATAATAAATAACATAGTAAGTAACATACAAAGATAAAAAATATTATGATAACTTTGCATTACTGTGCAAGGCATTTTTCATGGGCTATCTTGTGGGCTGTGCACATTAATCACCAAGCTTCTACTTCTTGAAGTAGGACTAGGAGAAGATTCCTTTCTGTCTAAATGAGTGGCCCTGTGCATCAAGACCACAAACATGCATGGTATGAATGGGATAAAATCTAATGCCAGCTCCTGTTCTCCTAAGACCAGAGAGAAGATGGGGGAGGGAAGGGGAGAGTCACCAGCACAAGGAGTATGTAGGGGTGCAGGTCCTCACCCTTCCAGGTACATGCCCCAGAAGGTATTGCAGTTTGGCAGCCAGCGGGCTCTCAAAGAAAATGGTTTTTCTTCCCCTCTAGGAGGAGGGGAGATAGCACTTCTGTCCCTGGATCTACAGGTGCAAGGACAGCAAAAGGGGTGAGTGCCTGAGCTGCCCTGGAGAGATGTCCAAAGTCTCTTCCCTGTGGGCCAACTTGTTTAGAGAACACCAATAGAGGGCAGGCAGGTATTCAGGCCCAGGGTGCCCTGCTTCCAATGAAACACCAATCTTTTTGAGACGTGCAACATAAAGCAGGTCTCACGCTTACATTTCAATCAAGGAATTAATACTTTCACTTAAACTACAGGATTACCACTGAATTACACATCTGACTTTAGGTCTAAAAATTCTAGACTTTAGCTAATTTCAGGAATGATCAGATGATAAAGGAAAGAAAAGTTTATTATAGTGGACCGCAGCCTTAAGGGATTGTCTCAGGGACACACCCAAAATGCAATTGGACGACTGCAAATTTTCTGCATTTCCTCAAGACTATCATGGCCTACTGGAATAATCAGGGTGAAAATGATTGTAAAACTATGCTATTCTAAGGCCTGTCATTAGTTTGGTCATAAGGTCTGAAATCCCTTCCTTTTCATGAAGTTGTTTTCTAATTCTACCTTCTGTCAAATCCCACATAAACTCCTTGGACACCACCAAGAATATTCACAACTAGAAGAATTCATATTTCCCTCTACTAGACCTGCCACATCCCCTTATCACAGTTTACTGATGTCCAATCTTCAGCCCTCAGGGTTTCCAGCAGTGACTAGTAGGTTGTGCTGCTGATCCCTATGTCAGGTGCCCAAGTAAGTCACGAGGTCCAGCACTATAGCCCTCCTCCTCCTTGCTCTCTACTCCATCCTGCTCATCCTAACACTCCCTGTTGTCTTCCTACCCCTGATCTCTCCACTTTTCCCAATGAACTGCCCTTACTTGGTAATATTAGACAAATCACTCTCTTCAGATTCCCAATGGCAACTGAAATGAACATTAATCATATAAAATGGGAGGAAATGATGACCTCGTTGTTTTAGGAACAAAAAAGGGATTTAATTTTTCTTAAAGAAACTCAGACTGAATTATTGGCTCTAATTTTTGGTAGGGAAAATCTGTATTGAAAGAAACGTTGTTAAACTATTGGAAAAAAATCAAAATCCCCCATTGCTTTAAGAAGATAAGGAAGTGAATGGTTTGTGCTGTGTCACAGTAGTAAGATGAAGTGGCTTCGGAGAAATGCTTTGGTGTCAGACAACCCAAGGCTCAAATCCATGCCCTTCATTGCTTTTTAGCAAAGTATGGACTTTTGCAAGTTATTTAATTTCTCCTAGTGTTAGATTTTTAATTTATAGACTAGGAGCTACTGTTAGTTTCTTCTTTAGAGATATTTAAAGACTAATGGTAAGATGTGTGCAAATTTCCTAATATGTGTCTGGGCTTATGGTAGAGTACCAAGAAGTACTACTGTATTTACCCCCTTAGCCTGATGGATGTCATGACCTTAGTCTGATGGATCAAGGTCACAAGCTCTTTGAAAGCCACCAGATTTAAACTTTCTATGAGCCAAGGTTTTTTACCCCAGTATAGCCAGAACTCCCTTTACTGGCAATATGATGAACCTTCCTCTATAGTTTTTATTTGCTACATGAAAAAGCAGCATCAGAAGGAAGCAATTTCTATGTGTTTCCAAGTTTCATGACACATTGTCCATTGTCCTACAAAGCACTAATGGGCTTGATGTTTCACCAATAGCTTGAAATAATTTTTAAAGAAAGCCTAATGGAAAGGAAGTGTGTCTTCAAGGTCTGTGCATTTTTTTCTGTTAGTTGGGTCTCTATTATAATGTTTTGTAAAAAATGGTTTACTTTCAAAGAAGGAGAAATAGTTGCCATATACCAACTGCTATAAAAACCTCAGGGTGAGCTCATTACTCAAGGTCTTAACTCTGAAGATTACTGGCTGTGTTCCCTCCTGGATTTCACATTGTATTGCAGTAGAAAAAAAGACAGCATTGATAATTTAACAACAAAAACAAAAAAACTAAAGCCAATTATTTTTTTCAACCATTCTGAGCTTTGTCCAAGATAATGGAAATTTTTTTCATGCAGTCCTTCTTTGTTCTTCAAGAATTGAATAAGATATTCATTGACAATTTATATTTTAATGGAATATTAGAGTTCAGAGAGGGCTTTATGATCATCTAGTCAATGGTCCTCATTTTACGAATGATGAAGCTGAAGCTAGCTGGAGGTGACTAGGCCAGGCTAGCGAGTAGAGGGTCTTCCGCAAATTCATCACTTGATGCCACATATTTGCATGTGCTTCTAAGCCTGCCATCTACTTTACTGTAAACAGCATAAAATGTTTATCTCCTTGTCTTTTTAAAGCAATTGGAGACTGGTTACTTCCAATATTTCCAGAGAGTTTTTCAAAATAAATGATGTTTTGAGAACTGGAAAGTTACATGGAAAAAAATGAAACTAGACCAACAACTTACACCACACACCACAATAAACTCAAGATGGTTAAAGACTTAAATATAAGTTGTGACACCATAAAAGTCTTAGAGGAAAACATAGGCAGTAAAATTTCAGATACCCCATGCAGCAGTATTTTTGCCAACATATCTCCTAGGGCAAGGGAAATAAAGGAAAAAATAAACAAGTGGGACTACATCAAATCAAAAAGCTTCTGCACAGGTAAAGAAACCATCATCAATAAGGAAAGAGATCCACCTATATGGGAGAACATATTTGTCAATGCCTCGGACAAGGGTTTGATCTCCAAAATGTATAAAGAAGTCATATGACTCAACAACAGGAAGACAAACAATCCAATAAAAAAATGGCTAACAACCTGAATAGACACTTCTCCAAGGAAGACATACAGATGGCCCATAGACATATGAAAAGATGTTCAATGTCACTAGCTATCAGAGAGATGCAAATTAAAACCACAGTGAGATACCACCTCACACTGGTCAGAATGGTCATCATTAATAAATCAACAAACAACAAGTGCTGACAAGGATGCAGAGAAAAGGGAACCCTACTGTACTGTTGGTGGAAATGCAGACTGGTACAGCCTCTGTGGAAAACAATGTGGAATTCCCCTAAAAAACTAAAAATGGAACTGTCTTTCTACCCAGTGATTCCACTTCTGGGATTAGTTATAATCCCAGTTTGAATTATACCAATTCAAAAGTACTTATGCATCCCTGTGTTCATAGTAGTATTATTTGCCATAGCCAAGTGCTGGAAACAGCCTAAATGCCCATCAGTAAATGAGTGGATCAAAAAACTGTGGTACATTTATACAATAGAATACTATGCAGCAGAAAGAAAGAAGGAATTCCTACTCCTTACGACAGAGTGGATGGTACTAGAGAATATTATGCTAAATGGAATAAGCTAGGCAGTGAAAGACAAATAACATATGATCTCATGTATAAGAGGGACCTAATGAACAAAACAAACAAACAAGCAAAATAGAATCAGAGGCATGGAGACAAGGAACAGACTGACAGTGACCAGAGGGGAGGGGGGAAGGGGGAAGGGTGGACAGAAGAAGAAGGGTCTAGGCAAGGAACAGTATGAATGACCCATGGACATGGACAACAGGATGGGAATTGACTGTGGGAGTGGAGGTTAGATGGGCGGAGGAGAGCAAAGGGGGAAAATTGAGGCAACTGTAATAGAACACTAAAATATTTAATTAAAAAATTTCCCCGCCAGAAAATAGAGCCTATAATCTCCAACAGTTCAGTTTGAGATCCTTTTAGACAATTTAAATTCCTTTTTTTGTTCTTCAGAACATTAATTTCTTCCAATTTAAACAATTAATGCTCATTTTACTTGCCAGTGAAGAAACTTAAGAGAATGATTCATCTAATGCTACTGAGTAAGGAATGGTTGTTTAGATTTTGTCACGTTGTACTGTGGAGGATCCTTCAGTTGTAGCTTCTATGCATCAAATGCTTCAAGTAGAAAATGCATCTGTGAATCTCTGTAGTTGATATTTTATCTTTTGCTGCTAGATTTTGTTCATTTAACTAATTAAATGGTCTGAGGGTGGGTAGAAAGTGTAAACTCACTAACCAAGAGACTCATATTACTATAATAGAAACTTCAGGCTCAAGTAATAGGTGTGAGAAAATGAAATGCAGGGCATATCTTTCCAATACATATTTTTTCTTTGAGCAGCTGGTATAATTTCTAGGACCTCAATAATCACCTTTCATTTGTATTTATTTACTATAAGGTGGAGACAAATTTTATTCATTTTAATTGGTTAATGTAATGGTTAATGAAACCCTATAGTCTTGGAGCTATGAGTGTCTGACCATTTTTCTAATAAATACTGTTTTCTGTTTGTTTCTGTTTTACAAAACAAGCATAATACATATTTGTGTTGGAGTAAATATTTTCATTGAGGTCATTACTTTTTTTGAAGTCATTTCTTTATTGATAATTCAACCATTTCCATAATATCCATCGTGAATACTTTTCTCAACATTAAAAACAATAATCGTTGGAGAAGGGTGCACGATTCTAGGTGACGCTGTAATGATTTTACTGTCTTGGCAAATCATATCACTGGGTTTGGTCTTATTTTGAAGATTGTATTTCCAGCTCTAAGTCTCTCTATTCTTTAGTTCTACAAATTGTCTGTGATACATATCTAACTTATTATCTGACCAATGCTTCACCGTAAATACTGTATATTCAAAATCATCTTTTTTAACTTTCTAAGTTACTTTTTTCTGAGTTTCCTATTTCTCCTAATGACACCATCTTTCTCTCAGACACAGAATTGAAATGAAGTCATAACTACACCCAGCATAGTAAAGTGTCTAAGCCTGCAGAGTCCAGGCAGGTTCTCTGGTTTTCAATTTTGACTCTGCCAGTTACTAAGATAAAGAATGCTACTACTATAACAACATGCTATGTGAATACGAGTATGTTGTACTAAAGGTTATTTGTGGGAATCTAGTTCCCCAGAGGTTAGGGGGTGGGTGGATTGAGCAAAAAGGTAAAAGGACTCACAGACATGGACAACAGTGGGGTGATTGCTGGGGGGAGGAGGTATAAGGGGACTGAATGGTGAACAAAATGGTAATGGGAAAATACAATAAAATTTGTGAATGTCATAAGGACAATGAGTATGCCTTATTCATATTTATACATCTTACTGTATACACATGGCACGAGCGCACATGATATAAGCTCAGTAATATATGAATGAATAGCTGGGTGAAAATGCAGACAAATGGCAGAATCAAAAATCTGAAGTGGAAAAAAAATTCCATCTACTCCTCTGTCTATTGGATCATCCTTCTAAGTGACCGAGAATGCTACATGCAATGAAATTGTAGCCGGAGAAGTCATTCTGAAATAGTGCTCATATTTAGACAGACTATGTTTATTTAAAAAGTGATCTCATTATCAAGCTTAACTTTGGAAACTGGCAGACATGGTTGCCATAGGTAACAAAATTATAACAGGAAGTTGATTTCACAAAGGAAATCATTACTTTTATTGAGATAAATAATTAGCATGGAAAACAGAAAAATTAAATACCTTCACAAATATAGTTTTATATGAAAATTTTGTTGATGATAAAATGTGTTTACATTGAATCTTCAAAGATATCTGAATACTTTAGAGTGTGAAGTGGTTGAAATAAAAATTAAGTGAATATGTCTTATTATTCATATATATATATGAAATTTTAATGTCACCACCTGAATGCATTGATATCATGAGAAGTAAGAGATTCAGGAGTTGACCACAAAAAGAATATGTCACGCTAAGTGAGAATCATACCGCTAGACCAGTGAACCGCACTTGAGGCAACATGGATGGACCTTGAGAATATCATGCTAAGTGAAATACGTCAAGTGGAAAAAGTTAAGGACCATATAATTTCACTCGTATATGGTATATAAAACTGAAAGTGACAAATGAACAAATAAGAAAAACAAACAAAAATTCATAGACACAGACAACAGTGTGGTTGGGGTAGGGGAGTAGTGGGGGCAGTAAAGGGAAAAGGGGGTCAAATACTCAAATAGAGTCATGGAATATAATTTGACTTTGGGTGGTGGGCACACAAAGCTGTATGAAGATCATGTATCGTAGAAATGTACACTGGACCTATATAATCTTATTAACCAATGTCACCCCAATACATTTAAAACCAAATCAGCTGTATTTTTATACATCAGAAATAAATAACCAAAAATTTAAAATAAGGATATGTTACTCTTCTTCATTTCTGAAAAATATCAAAAAAATTAAACCTGGTAGAGTTCTGAGTAGATAACAACTCATCTTCCTTTTGTTTCTTATTGTTATTTTAATTAACTATTTAATTAAAATATCTTTATTGGTTGCCTCCTATGTACAGAGGAGTATACTAGAAGCTGTTAAAAAAGAATGTATATATAATTGTAGAGACTATATATTTTTTATATATACACGTATACATATGTACAAGGTCTGTCTTGAAAAAGTAAAGCCATTGTTAATACAATGAGAATAGTTTGTGTGACATTAATGTAACCTGGCAGCAAAGGAGAGTGGACTGGAATGCACATGCTGGAGTGAACAATGATGACTTCACTGTACTAGTCAGTAGGGGTGGTAGACACCCTTGAGTGAGCATGTGTGGTCACTGCATTCAAAAGGAGTGAGTGGAGCAACTAATCTGCATCAAATTTTGCATTAAGCTTGAACATTCTTCCATGGAAACTATTCAGATGATGTAGAGGCCACAGCTATGGGCAACTAGCGATTGGCAGCTTCATCACAACAATGAGCCCACTTGTGCATTACATCTTGTGCAGAGCTTTTAGGTGAAACATAGAATCACCCAGGTGACTCAGTCCCCTGTACAGCTCAGATTTGGTGCCCTGCAACTTTTTCCTTTACCCAAAACTAAAATAGCTTTTAAAAAAAAGATTTTATTTGTTTTATTTTTTAGAGAAGGGAACAGAGAGAGAAAGAGAGGGAGAGAAACATCAGTTTGTGGTTGCCTCTCGCATGCCCCTGACTGAGGACCTGGCCCACAACCCAGGCGTGTGCCCTGACTGAGAATCAAACCAGCGATTCACAGGCCAGCGCTCAGCCACTGAGCCATACCAGCCAGGGCTAAAATCACTTTTGAAAGGGAAGAGATTTCAGACCGTTGATGAGATTCAGGAAAATACAATGGGGCAGCTGATGGTGATTGGGAGAACTGTGTGAGGTCCCAAGATACCTACTTTGAAGGGAACTGAAGTGTCATTTTCCTATGTACAATGTTTCTTGTATCTTGTATCTTCTTCAATAAATGTCTATATTTTTCACATTACATGGCTGGATATCTTCTGGAAAGACCTATTATATAAAGCATTTATAAGCATACATATATAAAATAAGTATATAAATGTATATACATATATACATACATAATAAGAAATTGAAAAGTTGACATTTTTACCAAAAAAATTCATACTACAAATGCTTTTTGAATAGACAGTGATAATTCTGATATTTGTACTAGAATTGATACTAGAATCCAAGAATAAGTGGAAATATATTCAATTTATTCACATTAATTCATTTTAATGTTTCAGTCATTTTGAAGTAGGGAAGAACAAAATGTTTCCTCTCAAGAACTTTATAATTTTAAAGTACCACACAGGGAATATAGTCAATAATATTATAATAACTGTATGGTACCAGGTGGGTACTGGAAATTTGGGGGGAAAACTTTGTAAAGTATTTAAGTATTTGATTATTTAACCACTGTACCACACACCTGAAACTAATACAAAATAATATAAAGTGTAAACTGTTATTGAAAAATAAAATTGAAAAAGAAGGTTGTAGTATAGTAGGAGAGTTACTACATGTATGTAGGAAACTGCCATCTATTAATGCCATGAAAGGACTAAGTTACATGTTAGGCCAGGTGGGAGAAGTGACATTGGGGGGGATCTCTGGTAGATGTGGTGAGTTATGGGAAAGTAAAGGCTTTGAGAGGTCACACTTCGTCAGGGAAACAGATAATGGGTGCGGAAAGTACACCTGCATTCATACCTGTGGAAGCTCTGGACCCAGACATATGCTGGTGAAAGAAGTATCCAAATTCTCATGCAATACAAGTGAAAATGACAGTGTCTGTTTAGAGGTGCATGTGACAAAGTTTTAGCGGTCATCTGGGGGCTCCTGTCCTTTTGCATGTTCTGTGGCTCCTGTCTTTTGCACAGTGGCTGCCCAGCTGCTCCTGGGGGCCCAACAGGAAGGCAGTTCTCTTGTTGTGACTGCTGCTTTTAGCAGCAGCAGTGGTCTCAGGAATTATATCTCTTACTCAACTAACTAAACAGCAGTGGAGAACAATAAGCCATAGAATTTTAAAATGCTGATTTAAAATAGATTGCCCTTGATTTTCCACAGTGGAGAATGATTTGTCTTCATGGCTGTGTTTTGATTTTTTAGATCACTGCCTAATAACTTGCTTATTCAAAATGCTCTGTACTTTGTGAATAGAATTTGCAATTAACAATGGGTCAGACTCGGGATGAATTAAAAATATAACAGTACATAACCTCATGTAGAAATTCCAATTTCTTCTATCTTTCTATTTATTTTGTACTGGGCTGTTGTCATGGATTTCTGTTTACCCTAATCCTTAGTTTATCATTTATAATATAAATTCTCACTGTTATCTTATTGTCTTATTACCTAACTTAAAAATGTACCTAGAAAGCATCAAGCACTGGTGTTAGCTCACTATTATATTTCTGTACTTTAATAAATTGTTTGGGATTCATTATGATTTTTAAATTACCCTGTTAGGACTCAACAAATATTTTTATCTCAAAATATTCTAATGGGGATGAGTTATACACTGTGTAGTTTTTATGTAAATTATTTTGTTTTAAAAGATACTGTGTTGCTTTTCACCTTCTTTGAGCCAAATTACAGCATATGTCCCCAACATTTTCCCATATACCCATCAAACCATGTAACAAATTTGAAGTGTATCCTAGTTATAGAGTACAAACCTTTGTTGCAAATCCTTTTTAAATCTATAAGAGCTTCAGAATTTTCAGCCAGAATTTTAAACAAATCTTCCACATTGCAAAATTGGGGAAATTTCCTTTGGAAGGTTCTCATAGGAGATATAGTAATGCTGATATATTTTGGGGTGCAGGGAATAAAAACAAGATCTGATGCAATATGAAAAATCACTGGGATTCTTGTTAAACACACACACTTTTTATATTTACTCTCAACTTTCTGAATTCCTGAATCATACTGAAGATCTGGGAATTTATGCATTAAACTAAGTTTTATGTATTCTTCATCTGGCTGCCCCTCATAGTGACATCTTGTATAGCTGTCCAACAATATTAAAACCAGGAAATTGACATTGGTATATTACTGCTAACTAGACTACACACTGTATTAAAAAACTACAAGCATTCCCCTTAAGATCGGGAACAAAACAGGGATGTCTGTTTTCACCTCTGTTATTTAGCAAAGTACTGGAAATTCTAGCTACAACAATCAGAGAGGAAGAAGAAATAAAAGGTATCCAAACTGGAAAGGAAGAAGTAAAACTGTCTTTGTTTGCAGATGACATGATACTGTATTTAGAGCACCCCCAAAATTCCACCAAGAAACTATTAGAACTGATAAATGAATTCAGCAAAGTGTAGCAGGATACAAAATTAATATCCTGAAATCAGTTGCATTTTTATATGCCAATAACAGAAGGGGAAATTAAGAAAACAGTCCCATTCGCAAGTACTTCAAAAAGAATAGAATACTTAGGAATAAACCTAACCAAGGATATAAAAGACCTGTACTCCAAAAATTATAAGACACCGAAAAAAGAAATTTAAGAAGATTCAAATAAGTAGAAGCACATACAGCATTCATGGATTGGAAGAATTAACATTATTAAAATGTCCATACTACTTAAAGCAATCTGTAGACTCAATGCAATTCCTATGAAGATACCAATGATGTATGTCACGTAACTAGGACAAATATTTCAAAAATTTATATGGAACCACAAAAGGCCCTGTATAGCAACAGTGATCCTGAGAAAGGAATTTTGCATTTTCAATTAAGCCCTCCAGGTGAGATATAATCAGACAATGTGTGTACATGTTACTTTAATGCAATTATTAACAAACAAAATGCAGCTGAATTACTGGTGGCTATTTAAAACTACTACTCCCAGGAAGCCCTGACTGGCTGCTCAGCTGGTTAGAGCATCATCCTGTCTGGATAGGCTATGGTTGTGGGTTCGGTCCCATATTAGGGCACATACAAGAATCAACCAATGAATTCACAAAGAAGTAGAACAATAAGCCAATGTTTCTCTCTCTCTTTTTAAAAATGTCAATAAAATATACTTTAAAAAAAACCTATAACACCCAAGTTCTCCTTTAGAAGGTCTGGGATTGGGCCCTGGGGTTTGCATTTTACTGAATACGTAGCTGATTCTGTTATTGCTACTCTAAAAGCCAGACTTTGAGAAACCCTGATGGTCATGCTCAGAAGGTGAAACCAGGCTTCTGTGGAGACCCATTAATGAAAAGAAAGCATGCCATCACAGCAATACAACATATTATTTCCTTAAGGGAACATGTATGTTAGGACCAGCTTTTTAAAAAAAGTTTTTGAAGATTTTATTCATTCATTTTTAGAGAGAGGGGAAGGAAGGGAGAAAGAGAGGGAGATAAACATCAATGTTGGATAGATACATTGATTGGCTGCCTTTTGCACACCCCCACCTTGGGTCCTGGCCTGCAACCCAGGCATGTGCAATGACTGGGAATTGAACTGGCAACCCTTCGGTTTGCAGGCTGGAGCTCAATCCACTGAGTTACACCAACCAGGGCAGGACCAGCTTTTTAAAAATAATTATCTGTATGAACTAGTGCAGTTTGGTTCACTTGACACTCTGGTACTCAGCTTCCTTATTTGTAAAATAAAGTAAATTGATTATATCGTCTTGTATGACTCTTGAAGCTCTAAAATCTTTTACCTTCATGCTTGTAATTGTCTCTCTCCATATACATTTGACAAAATCCTCATCTATTTTCTTCCAAGGAATGATGTAAGACATAGACATTTAATGAAAGTTAGACTGATGTGAAGGGATCAAGTTGATTTCATAAATCTTAGGACATTGTTGATTATATGAATATTAATGATATATTTTAATCCTGAACAGTGAGTGTAGGTTCTTCCATAAATAGAAAAAATAATAAATGAATGAACCACTTTATAATACACATATTCTACAAATATTTAATAAAAATAAATGGCTTTGAGTAAGCTTTTCCAATCAGTACCTGTGAATTTTCAGTTTTAGTTAATATTAAATTAAATTTTGAAAAATAGCTTTTTCCCTTTCAGTTCAATATAAATTTTTTAAAGAAATTATTTATCTCCCCATTTACTTTGTTATACTTCTGACCTAATTGTTATAAACCACATTTTGTAAGCTCTAAACTGAAATCTCAATTATCCAAGCTAGTCAAGCAATTTAGGATGAGTTTGCTGAAAGCAGTTTTCTACAAAGATAGAATTAGACCAACAGCTGGAAGCACTTCTGCCACCCAGAAATATAATAGTTTATTTATTATTGCTTCTCTTTATTGTATCCATTCACAGCTGAAGTCATTTGGCACAATTTAAGATATTCTGAAGTGAAGACTAGTCTCTCTATAACTTTTGACAAAAACAATGATGAAAAACATAATATACACATAAAATAACAAAATACATGACTCCCTAGTTTTCTCTTAATCCTGGTGAAAGTAGAGATGACAGCTGGCAATCGGAACCTCATAGCTGAGTTTCATATTCTCCCCAGATTTGATGACTTGGGCCTTTTAAATATTCGTTATCTCAACTTTGATTTCTTAGAAAACATTTTGTCTAGATTTCTGGCCTGTCACTAGGGAAAAGTTGCTGTAGGCATGCATGACTAAAAAGATTACTTTGCCAGATTTTGGTGGCTGGGTTTAGTCATACAATCTTGCACTTGAATACTGGGTATTTAAAGTGATTTTTCTATTGATGGAATTCTTTCAACAAGATAATACCTCTTTGTCATATATTTGAATATTTTATTTCCTTATTGTAGTATGGTAGTTTTAAGTACTACAAATAGACAGTAGGAGGCAAACTAAGTGGGATAGGATTTAAGGTCTCAGTCAGATTAGTCAGTTTTTTTCATACTTTAGGAATATACCATAGTTAGATTGTTTTGTCATATTCTGCATTTCTTCTGGGATCCCCAAACTCCTCAATGACTTTTAAACAATTTGTGTACATAAGGTTCACTCTCTGTGGGGTAGAGTTCCATGGAGCTTTGAAAAAGTCATACGGCATCCACTATTACCATATCCTAAGATTAGTCCCTACCTTACTGAACTATTCCCTGAGCTTCACTTACAGACCGCCACCCCAAACTCCTGTCCGCCGTTGGGCTACTTACCATCTCTGTAGCTGTCCCTCTGGTTCTTCCATTTAGCAATATGCATTTAAAATTCACCCATTTTTTTGCTTTATAGCTTATGCTCTTTTTAAAAATCATTGAATGACATTTAATTATATGGAAGGCCACAGCATATTGATCCCTTTCCCTATCAGAAGTCTTCTTGGTGGTTTACATTTTTGGGTTCTCATGAAAGTCACTGGTTTCCAGTTTCTCCAGCTTTTTCTTATAACATTGAGAGTGATGACTTCCAAGTTACTTCCAGAAACCAGAGGTCAGAAATTTTACTTTTTACCTTGTAGAAGTCTGCACATTTATTTTCCTATACTAAGTATGAATTAATGTTCTTACTAAAGAAGCTTTCAATATAGTACTCATTTTTTATTAGTTTATTAGGTAGAGAAAAGATTGAAGTAAATCTGAATTTTAAAGCTTTTAAAGCCTTTGTGAAAAAGGAGAGACTGAAGGTTGAATTTAAATCACTATGTTGGTAATAATTCTCTGCTATTCTCATAGATATTTAGATAAGAATGAAAATCTTCAGTGTGTTAATATGCACACATAATAATACATTTACTTATACGCATACATGGAAATGTACTTAAAGAAGCAGAAGAGCATTTGGCTTTAGCTAATGAATTTTGGAGACAGAATGCCTGGGTTCAAATCCAGTTCTTTCACTTGCTGTCTGAAACACAGTATAATTTATAAATACCAAAATCTTCAGCCTTAAACACCAATTTTCCCCAAGAATAATATATGATACTACTGAATGTCTACTACTTATTAGGAATGATATTAGAGTCCTTTCAAAATTTAATCCACACTATCATCTTATAAAAAGTATATTTTGAAAGCCCCATTTTATACCTGAAAAACCTGAAGCTCAGAAAAATTGCAAAACTTGACTCAGTTTGCATAGCCAGGAAGGGAAAGAATAGGGATTTGATTCCAAAGCTTCCGAGTCTCAAACCAATGCTTTTTCTGCTTTGCTCTTTGCTTCTCAGAAACATCAGGATGAGAATTTCTAAGGTTCCAGTGGGTACCTTTAGCTGGTTTATTTTATATTGGACTGTCAGCATTACAGTGGACCCCACTTCCACCCTTCTCCCTTTTACAAGGCTGGAATTCTTTCTTTCCTTTTTAATTTTTTTTATTGATTATGCTGTTACAGTTGTCCCATTTCCCCCTCACTCCCCTCCACCCTGCCCACCCCCTCCCACCCACATTCCCCCCCTTTAGTTCATGTCCATGTGTCATAAATTCTTTAGCTTCCACATTTCCCCTACTATTCTTGCCCTTCCCCTGTCTATTTTCTACCTATTGTCTATGCTACTTATTCTCTATATCTTTTCCCCCTCTCTCCTCCTCCCCTTCCCTGTTGCTAACCCTCCATGTGATCTCCATTTCTGTGGTCTGTTTCTGTTCTAGTTGTTTGCTTAGTTTGCTTTTGTTTTAGGTATGGTTGTTACTAACTGTGAGTTTGAAGGTTTTTTTTATTGTTCATATTTTTAATCTTCATTTTCTCACGTAAGTCCCTTTAACATTTCATATAATAAGGGCTTGGTGATGATGAACTCCTTTAACTTGGCCTTGTCTGAGAAGCACTTTATCTGCCCTTCCATTCTAAATGAAAGCTTTGCTGGATAGAGCAATCTTGAATGTAGGTCCTTGCCTTTCAGGACTTGGAATACCTCTTTCCAGCCCCTTCTTGCCTGCAAGGTCTCTTTCAAGAAATCAGCTGACATTCTGATTGGAACTCCTTTGTAGGTAACTGTCCCCTTATCTCTTGCTACTTTTAGGATTCTCTCCTTCATTTTTACCTTGGCTAATGTAATTATGATGTGCCTTAGAGTGTTCCTTCTTGGTTCCAACCTCTTTGGGACTCTCTGAGCTTCCTGGACTTCCTGGAAGTCTATTTCCCTTGCCAGATTGGGGAAGTTTTCCTTTAATATCTGTTTAAATAAGTTCTCAATTTGTTGCTTTTCCTCTTCCCCTTCTGGTACCCCTATAATTCGGATGTTGGAACGTTTAAAGGTGTCCTGGAGGTCCCTAAGCCTCTCCTCAG
>PVIA01012934.1:0-34988 GCA_004024845.1 Tonatia bakeri
AGTGATTTTCAGAGTCTTTCATTATCTTGCCAGAATTAGCTGTTTTTATGATGCTTGGCAAATAGTGTATTGTTATCTTCATTATTTCTTTTACATGTATTATTTCATATTGTGATATAAGGAAGAGTTTTTCCTTCTCTGCCTTTGCTTTGCTTATTTGTGTTTTTAGTATCAGTGTGATTCACTTTGTCTAAATCCAATGTGTTATGCCCCTATGATATCAGTATTCATTTTCATAGGATGATATAACCTCTTTATGTCCAAATTTTCTTATAATTTTTTTCAAATACACAGCGAAATTGAAAAAGCTTTAAAGTGAATATTCTTATATCCACCATCTGTATACTGCCACTAATATTTTACTGTACTTGTCTTTTTAATCTCCTATTATTTAGTCTTCCCTCTGTTCATCAATTTATCTTATTTTAAAAACACATGTTTCAAAGTAGATTGCAGATATCAGTACACTTTCCCCCAGATAGTTGTGCAAGTATATCATTCACTGGAACTTAATGAACTGTTTTCAGTTTTTAAAAGCTGCTCTATTAAGATAAATTCCTATACTATATTTTTTAATCTATTTTAAGTGTATAATTCAGTGGTATTTTGTGGGGGGTATTTTCACAGGTATGTGTAGCTATCACCAAAATTAATTTCAGAACATTTTATCACCTCTAATAGAAATCCCATAACCTTGACTATCACTTTCTTACCCACCCAGTACACCACAGCCCTAAGAAAACACTGATGTATTTTCTGCCTCTATATGTCCCTAAATATCTCTGGACATTTAATGTAAATGGAAATATATAAAAGTGTTTTTTTCAATGACTGGTTTGTTTCACTTAACATGATGTTTTCAAGGTTCATCATGAAGTAGTATGTATCAGTGGTTATTTCCTTTTTATGTTAAATAATATTCAATTGTATGGATATGCCATATTTCATTAATGCCTTTACCAGTTAATGGATCTTTGGGTTGTTTCTCTGTTTTGGCTGTTATGAATAATTTTACTGTGAACATTTGTGTAAAGATCTTTGTGTGGACATATTTTTGGAATTCTCTTGGATATATGTCTGGTAGGACAATTACTGAGTGTCATACACTATTGATAAATTGGTCACCTTGTCATATAATGTGCCCTGCTATCTTGGTGGCTGTTGTAAGAGTGATTTCAAGGAGAAAGTCTATAGATCTGCCCTACATGACACCACTTTCTCTCATTTAAGTTTAACAAGATTATCTCTTGGTCGGGGTAGAGGGGGTCTTTCCAAGTCTCTAAGGACATTTTTTGCTGCTGGACAAAGAGTGTTGTCAATTTAATTTTTCAATTGAAGTTTCAGCAACTGACTGTGCCACAGGATGTTTATCAGTGCTAGGGTCTTGTTTAGAGTTAAAAAGTTATTGAGTGCAATTTAGTGTGTGGGGCTTCTGACCACGTCTGGTCTTATTGCTAGAGAATGGTGAGCAGTGGCTAGGAACTGTTTATTTGTGAAGCTTTTTAGTTTTTTTAGATCCCTTTTGTTGGGTTTTAATGTAAACCCATCTCATGAGCTCAGCAGCTGTGGAGTTAGGAGCTGAAGTGATGAATCAATGGTTTCTCCTGGAACTGAGCAGTTTTTGTGCACATTCTGCTAGCAATCCCTGAGACTTGTTGGCATGGCTAGTGAAGTATCCCACGCCCCTTAGCACTTTGTAAAACCCTTTGGTATTACCTCACTGGATTCTCAGGCTCTTATAAATAATGAGTTAGCAAAAGTGCCCTGGAGGATCCTGAGGCTTTTTTGTTATTCTAAAGTAGAATTAAGACAACCTACAGAATGAGAGAAATATTCACTGATACTTTTGATAAGGGGTTATCCAAAATTTATAAAGAAATTACAAAACTGAATACTAAAATATCAAACAACCCAATGAAAAATTGAGCGAAGGATTTGAATAAACACTTCTCCAAAGGGGACGTGCAGATGGCCAATAGACATATGAAAATATGCTCAACACCATTAGAAAAATGCAAATTAAAACCACAATGAGATATCATCTCACACCTGTCAGAATCTCTATAATCAATAAGTTAACAAATAACAAGTGCTGTCAAGGATGTGGAGAAAGGAGAACACTTTTGCACTGTTTGTGGAAATGCAGACTGGTGCAGCCACTGAGGAAAGCAGTTTGGAGATTCCTGAGAAAAGTAAAAATGGAACTGCCTTATGATCCAGTCATCCCACTTCTGGAATATATTCAAAGGAAACCAAAACACTAATTCAAAAGAATGTAAGTACCTCTTTGAAAAAGATTGCCTTTTTAAAAATATGTTCATTGCAAGTGTTATTTACAATGATCAAGATATGGAAGCAGCTGATGTGTCCATCAACAGAGGAGTGGATAAAAAAACTATGAGACATTTACACAATGGAAAACTACTTGGGCATAAAAAAGAAGAAAATTTTACCCTTTGCAACAGTATGGATGAACCTAGTGAACATTATGCTAAGTGAAATAAGCCAGTCAAAGAACGATAAATACCATATGATTTCACTCATGAAATGAGTGAATCTAATGAGCAAACTGAACTAACAAGCAAAACAGAGATAGACTCACAGATGGAGAACAGATGACAGCTGTGGGGGGGAGCAGTTTCAGGGTGGAGCAAACAGGAAAAAAGGAATCATGGTCATGGACAACAGTATGGTGATTGCTGAGGAGAGGGGGGATACGGTGACTAAATATTAATGGGAAAATATAAAATAAAGATGAAATCAAAGCTAAAAAAATAAAATAGCATTAAGTTCAATTGACCACCTTGCACTGAACTATGTCTCTTTCCTTGAACACATCCAGCTCTTAAACTCTACAAAATTGTAAGTATTGATACTTCATCATGTTTTCTTTCTGTGCTATAATAAATGAAATGGTTTGTAATTTTGTTTTAAATTGTTTGTTACTAATATGAGACCTGTCCAGATGGTATCCAGCCATGTAATAAGAAAAATAGAGACATTTATTGAAGAAGATACAAGATACAAGAAACATTGTAAAAAGGATGGTGACACCTCAGTCCCCATCAGGAAGGCACCTTAGGACTTCACACAGTTCTCCCAATGACTATTAGCTGCCCTGTCATATTTTCCTGAATCTCATGGATGGTGAAATCTCTTCCCTTTCAAAGGTGATTTTAGTTTTGAGAAAAGCCAGAAGTCACAGGGCACCAAATCTGGGCTGTAGGGGGGCTGAATGACCTGGGTGATTTGATGTTTTGCCAAAAAACTCTGCACCAGACTTGATGCATGAGTGGGCACATTGTTGTGATGAAGCTGCCAATCACCAGTTGTCCATAGCTGCAGCCTTCTGAATCATTCAAATAGCTTCCATGGATTAACGTTCAAGCTTAATGCAAAATTTGATGCAGATCGTTGCTCTACTTGCTCAGTCATTTTGAATGCAACGGCCACATAGTACACATGCTCATTCAATAGCATCTACCACCTCCACTGACTACTAGAGTGAAGTCGTCATTGTTCATGCATGTGCATTCCAGTTCACTCTCTTTGGCTGCCAGGTTACATCAATGTTGCCCAAGCTATTTTCACTATGTTAACAATGGCTGGACTATTTTTGGACAGCCCTTCAAATATAAAGCTTCAATTTTTCTTGTATTTTAAGCATATATCTTGTGGCCATACTGCATATATTTATTGTTATTGTATAGATTCTTAGCATTTTCCATATGTACAAGTATTTCATCTATTAATAATCTGCTAATAAATACAAGTTTAAGTGTCCCTGTCCAAACTGAATACCTTTTATTTAATTCTTTTTCTAAAAAAATAGTTTGTTTATTTATTTATTACATACTAAAAGACCCTTTAATCACTCCCAAGTTTTGACAATTATAAATAAAGCTGCTATAAATTCCATGTGCAGGCATTTGAGTGACTATATAGTTTTAATTTATGTAAGTAAATACCAAGGCACATGATTGCTGGAATGTATGCTAAGAGTATGATTAGTTTTGTAAATCAATGAAACAGAACACAGACTTCAGAAACAAACCAACATATGTGGTAAATTTAACAAAAGTGAAAAAGCAACAATAAAGAAAGGATTGCCTTTTTAAAAAATAGTGCTTGAACATTAGCTATCCACATGCAAAATAATGAACCTCAGTCCATACTTCACACTCCATGCAAAAAATAAAACTCAAAATGGATCACAGAACTAAATGCAGAACTAAAACTATAAAACTTCTAAAAGAAGACAGGAGAACATTTTTGTAATTTAGAATTATGCAAATATATTTTGGAATACAGAAACCGTGTAAAATAGCATATTAATTAAAATGTCATCAAAATTAATACTTTATCTTCTTTGAAAGATACTATGAAGTAAACGGAACCCTGGCTGTTGTGGCTCAGTGGACTGGGCACCGATCTGTGAACCAGAGTTGCCGGTTCAATTCCCAGTCAGGGCACATGCCTGGGTTGTGGGCCAGGTCTCCAGTAGGGGGCGTGTGAGAGGCAAACACATATTGATGTTTCCCTCTCTTTCTCCTTCCCTTTCCTCTCTAAAAATAAATAAATAAAATCTTAAAAGCAAAAGGAGAAATGGAAAGACAATCATAGAATGAGACATGTCTTCAAATCACATATCGCATTGAGGGCCTGTATCCAGAATAAAGGATTCACAAAAACTCAGTAATTGGAGAAGAAACAATGCAATAAAAAGGCTGAAATATTTGAACATACATTTCTTCAAAGAAGATGTACATATGGCAAATAAATACTTGAAAATATGCTTTATACAAGTAATTATTATGGAAATGTAAATTAAACTACAGTGATGTATGATTAACCATCTATTAGAAAGCTAAAATTTAAAAGAAAGATTGTATCAGGTTCCAGTGAGGATGTGGAGTAGCTGCAGCTCATAAATTGCTGGTGAGAATTCATAATAGTATAGGGACTTGGGAGAAATTAGGCAATTTTTAAACAAGGTCAAACATGCTTAGACTATGACTTGGCAATCTTAGTCTTAGATTTTCAGCCAAATGAAGTGTAATTTAGTTTTCACTTCTTATGAAATATATGAAATTATGATAGCTTTATTTGTAATCACCACAACCTGAAAAGAACCCAAATGTCCTTCAACTGGAAAATGGGTGAATTGACCTGGTATATCCATACAGTGGAATGGTGCTAGCAATGAAAAGGAATGAGCTGCTAATACAAGTACAACATGGATAAAACTCAAATGTATTATGCTAAGTGAAACAACCCAGACTCTAAATGCTACATACAGTATGACTCCATTTGCAAGACATTTTAAGAAAAGCAAAATAGTAAGCACAGGAAAGAAAAAGCTATCAGGGCTGGTGGGAGGAGTTGCATCAGGGTCATTTTTGGGGAGAGTGATGGAACAATCCCACATCTTTATTGAGGTAGTTGCATGTTTATTAAAACTCACAGAAATGTAAACTAAAAGGAGTAAATTTTACTCTGCTAAATTATATCTTTAAAACATGAAAAATATAATGATAAAAATGATAGCTTAACTTTGCATATTGCTCTTGGATTCCATTAAATGTTTGGAAAACACAAATTTCTTAGAATTTCTAAAGAGTGCATTTAAAAAACTTTTTGCACATAAAAAACACATATTCAGCCTGTCTAGGAGTCACTCAGAGATGCAGTAAAAATTTTTCAGAATCTTTCCTATCGTGTACCACAAGGGCACAAAATATAGTGTCTTAGCGCTCATGTTCCTGACAGTTTTACTTATACTGTCAATTACTTGGATGTAAATATTCAACAAGAATTCACTGGCTTACTAAAATAGAGTACATCACATATTAGTATATTGAACACTTATTCAAATGAATATCTATTTAATGTTCTTCATGGCACAGGAAAATATATGTTATGTGACATTAAGTAACTGAAAAAGTAAGGCATAAAATAGTTGCACAGTTCATAATATGTGAAAATATGCTTAAGTGATAAAACATTTTGCAATTATGAAGTATTTAGCTTAATGGGTATGATTAGTGGCAATTAAAATGCTCCTTGATATTTTGTATTTTTAAATGAGTAGACATTGATGAAATATTGGCTATAATTATTCAAATGCTAAACTAATGAGAAACAGAATTTTAAAATAATGTAATTCATGTTTGATCTTGAAACAGTTCTGAAGAACACAAAGATTTATAATTAGACTACCTAGTATTTAGGGACTCAGGTATAACTAAAATTAATGGACATTATGTTCTTGAACAGCTGAAAAATTTGAAATATACTGCATGTTAATAATAATGAAATGGCTAGATAAATTGTTTTTTTCATAAACTTGTATATTTTATGGCCAGTTAAATTATGTTAAAATTATGTTAAAAACTTATGTTATAAATCTATGTGAATGTGTGGTTTTATATATGTAAGAATATAGATTTCTCATAGAATATGTATGTAATCTATGTGAAGAATAGTTTCAGATATGAAAAATATAATAAAAAGACAAAAAGGTACATGACACTAACATAAGTAATAAATGTAATTTCTTTATAATTTTCATTGTTTCTAAGTATTTTAAAGTGATAATTTCATAATTTTACAGTTTATAAAGAAAAGTACTTCAAACATTTTAAATGTTTAGTGCCTACTTCAATGCCTACTCTTTCAGATAACATAATGGGCACTGGGGAAGTGAGGTATATAGAATGCGAAGCCTGTTTTCAAATGGGAAATGAAAAGTAAATAAAAAATTGCAGTGACATGTGAGGAATGCGTTTTATTATTTCATTTATTTAAAAATATTTTAATTATTTTTAGAGAGAGGGGAAGGGGGGAGAGAGAGAGAGAGAGAGAGAGAGAGAGAGAGAGAGAGAGAGAGAGGGAGAGATGTGTGGTTGCCTCTTGTACATCCCCAACTAAGGACCTGGCCTGCAAGCCAGGCATGTGCCTTGACTGGGAATTTAACTGGTGACTCTTTGGTTCTCAGGCTGGCACTCAGTTCATTGACCCACACCAGCCAGGGCAGGAATGCTTTTCAAAAGAGTGCACATCTCTGTATGAACATAGTGGAGAGGTGGTAGAAATGCCTGCAGAGGTACATAGTTTTAGCAAGGAATTATGTCTGGATTAATTTGCTAAATGGGAAACATCCATTCTAGAACAGTAGATGAAATATAGTTCAATTAAAAATATTTATTTACCTGTGCACACATACACAGTAGAAAATAGCAATCTATTGTAAAATGTTAGTAGTAAATATCTTGATTTTGAAAACATGGGGGTTTGTACATATTTATTTCTCATAAACTGTCTAAGGTGAAATAAGTGAGGAGTTTCCAGAATGAGAGTCTGTTTCCTTGTGTCAGATGGTGCTGATGTGTCATGTACCATGTAGACCAAGTACTGACCATTGGATCCTGCAGTGTGAAGGCTGCTGTGTGACATGCAGTGCATGGCAAAGAAAAAGTACCTGACTGGTGTAAGAACAAGAGAAGTAGAAAAGTAATTGAGACCTGAATGTATAGGTGACTCTTTTAAGGCATTTTACTGTAAGTGATAAGGGGAAAGAAGATGAAGACCAGGAAAAGGAGCAAGAAGAGGAGGAGGAAATGGGAGAGGCAGGGGAGGAGTGGAGAGAGGGAGGAGTAGGTGGGCAGAGGAAAAGCTATAGGGGAATGTGGATGCCAGAGGTTTTTCTCTCTTCCTTTGCTCCTTACCTCGCTCCCAACCTCTCTAGCACATTAAAGCATGAAATAAACCAGGAAAGAATAGTCCAGCAGTAATGCATAGTTTTTATCTTTTCAAATAGTCTCTAGAGGTATAGTCTTGGAATGATTTAAAAAGGTGAACTGGTTTATTTCTCAGACTCTGAGTGAGAAAGCTCACTGTGGCACAAAGAAATTGATTGTATATTATTGATCAGAGACTTTAAGAGCATGGAGTAGCCAAAGAATCTGTACATGACCCTTAGACATGAACAATGATGTGGGGATTACTGGAAGGAGTGGGGGCTATTGGGTGGAGGGGGGGATGGGGGAAAGTTGGGACAACTGTATAATCAAACAAAATCAACTGTATAATCAAGCATAATCAACAATATATATATATATTTTAAAAAAAGCATGTCCCCAAGCTTCCTTGTGGACTTGCTTCATCTAGTCTCAACTGTCCCTCACCTGCTAGGGCTTCTAAAATTCATCTCATGTATGGTTAGAAATATTGAGAAAACTAGTCTGGTTCCCATTTCCAAAGACATATTTTTTTGGGAAATAAGACATGAGTCACCTGGTCCCGGATCTGTTTGGTCTTGATCCCGTAAATGATGGGATTCAGCATAGGAGGCACGAGAACACAGACATTTGCCAGCAGTACATGGATGTGGGGTGAGATGTGTCGTCCAAACCTGTGAGTGAGGGTTGAGAAGATCCCAGGCCCGTAAAAGAGGATAATGACACAGACATGGGAACCACATGTATTGAGAGCTTTGTGGCGAGCATCTCGGGATGGGATGTGGAAGACAGCATGGAGAATGAGCACATATGAAACAAAAATTAGCACAACATCTAAGACCAAGGTTGACATTAGGACAAAAAAACCATACCAGATGTTTATTCGTATGTCATCACAGGAATATTTGGCCAGGGCAATGTGCTCACAAACAGTGTGTGGAAGAATGTTAGTTCTGCAAAATGTCAGTCTTTTCAGAAGAAATATTATGGGGAATATTGTACAGTAACTTCTCAGGAAGATTACAGTACCAATTTTCCCAATCAGTGCATGTGTAAGAATGGTGGTGTATCTCAGTGGGTAGCATATGGCAATGTAGCGATCAAATGCCATCACCAGCAAGATCCCTGACTCACAGATGAAAGTGGAATGGATGAAGAATACCTGAGTGATGCAGCCATTTAGGGAAATCTCTCCAGCATGGAACCAGAAAATGACCAGGGCCTGAGGTACTGTGCACATGGAGAGGGCAAGGTCTGTCCCAGCCAGCATGGACAGGAAGAGATACATGGGTTCATGAAGGCTGCGCTTGGTGACAATAATGAAGATGAGCAGACTGTTCCCAAGCAGGGCGATGACACAGGAAATGAAGAAGGGGATGGAAATCCACCAGTACTGGTCTTCTAGGCCAGGGACGCCCAGCAAATAGAAGACAGTGTAGCTAACACCAGTGTGGTTTAAGGTAGTCATGCCTGGAGCATATGACCTAGGAACTCACTTTCTGTTTACAGACACAGTCAAAATTGCAGACTGTACTCAAATTGTATGGCTCCTATCAGATTCTTTCCCATAATGCATGTTCCAAGAACATCTAGGATGAAAAAATATAGGTTATTGTCCTTTTTTTTCTGTGAGGTAACAGTAAAATAGTTATTTCTAAAGCCAACTAAAATAATATGTAAGTGAACATATTAGTGGCACAAACGAACTATAATGGAAATCCAACAGAATGGCTAATTCACTTTATTTGGCTGTAGTGTATCTGTGGATGGAGGTGAAATAGGTGGAGAATGGAATGAAGTCATTGGCAGTGGAAAGAAAGACTGCAAATATTTAATGCATGTAAAGCAGTTGTTGTTGTGTGATTGCATCTATTATGCAATGGTGAAAGGAGAGAAAGAAAAGTATATTGGCTCTGATTACAAATTAAAGAGCTTGGATGCTAGGAGGAGATAGTCAACCACCATGAGCTTTAATTTGAAAAGCATTAGTTAGCACCCTGCTTATTTAACATCAGACAGAAAGTCCCAATGTTCTCAAATATTTACCTTTGGCACCATAGTCCTTTAGTGCAAATGGGATCCTCTCCTATTCACTCCCCAGGATGTTACCTGACATCAATATATAACTTACTCACATACTTCAAATGCAGTCTTCACAGCCTAGAATGTAGTGAATCAAGGAGGTCTCTGAGTGTTGGGCATCAGGGAGCAGAGATATTTATGTATTTGCCTGAAGACTCCAAGGGAAGCCAGTTCCACAGGGAACTTACAATTACTTTTTACGAACAACCCTTCATTGTATACACGTGGGTCAAGATATTTTGGTTCTTCATATCTGCCAACACTATCCCTTCAGCACAACTCCATCCCTGGACTGGGTTGCACATATATTACTTCCAATGAATAAACTGTTAGGATTATTATACCATGTATTTCTGTTTTTGTTTTCATGGCAATTAGTAAATAATCCTGTTTATATTACCACATATAAATTGACTATAAAATATGTAGATTATTTTAAAAACACTTATTCCTACAAGGTTTTCTCTGTGATTTAGACAAGTTTAAAATGAAATTTGTTTCTTATTTTTTATATTATTTTGTAATGCATTTTAATTATTTTTGCATCTAGGAACATAGTTTTATTTTTAAAAATAATTGCACCAATCATATTGTAGCTTTACTCTGCACAGGGAATTTAGGATAACATTTTAAATCTTTTATTTCTCTTTTGAACTACTCAGAGTATTAAAAACTATATAGCTATGTTAGAGGACATTTTGCATCAGCTTATTTTTATTTTTCTACTCTGTTATATTGTTACACAATATTATATTAGTTTCAGGTGCACCATCCAGTGATTAGACATTGTATAACTTATGAAGTGATCACCCCAATAAATCTAGTACTCTTCTGACAGCCTATCCCTGTGACTATTTGGTAATTTCAAATTTGTACTTCTTAATCTCATTGTTTTTTTTTTTTACCCATCCACCCAACCTCCTCCCTGTAGCAACCTTGAAAACATTCTCTGTATCTGTGAGTCTGTTTCTGTTCTGTTTGTTTGTTCATTTTGTTTTTTAGATTGCAGGTATAGGTAAAGTCATATGGCATTTTGTTCCTCTGTCTGATTTACTTCACTCAGCACAATACCCTCTAGGTCCACCCATGTTGTTACAGATGGCAAGATTTCATTCTTTTTTTATGGCTGAGTTATGTCCCATTGTTTATGTGCAATGCTTCTTTATTCATTCATCTATTGATGGACACTTGAGTTTTTCTCCATATCTTGGCTGTTGTAAATAATGTTGCAATGAACATATGTATGTATGTATATTCTTCATTTCTGACTGTTTTTAAAATGTTTTCTTAATCTCTGTTTTTTATGTTTACTCTCTGTTTGTTGAAGTTCGCACTAATTTCAGCTATTCTCTCCCTAATTTAATTGTGCATCCTTACAAGCAGTTTTTTGAACTCTGCATCTGGTAGATTGCTTGTTTCCATTTTCAGTTTGGAGTTTTGTTCTATTTTTCATGTGAGACATTTCTTTGTCTCCTCATTTAGGCTGCCTCCCTGTTTGTTTCTATGTATCAGGTAGGCTTGATAGTAGGGCCTAATATAGTAGGTGTCCTGTAGCATCCAGTGGCACATCTTCCCAATTACCCGAGAAGGACACTCCAGATGCCCCTCCTATGTGAGCTGTGAAATATGTTCTTCCCAGACAAACCTATATCAGGGGTTTTTAACATTCATTGGGGATTCTTGCCTGCATCAGTTTGTATTCTGATGGCTGTAAATGGTGGTTTTCCAAGTCTGTATTTCTCATTACATTTATTAGTTGCTATTCTATTATAAATAAGAGGCTTCCTGTTTATTATTATTTTTATTAGTATGAACTCATGGATGCTCTTTTATTCCATAATTTATAATCCAGTGCTATGATGATTCATTTTGGTACTCAAAAAATTCCTTTAGGTTTAACTATAGAGAGCCACCTCAAATTGGCTCTTGTAACCTTTGTGATTTCTCTGCATGTTTTCGAGCACTTCCTTACATTTTAGCACAAGACGCTCCAGAATCATCTTGTACTTTCCCATGTCATCCTTGGAATAAAGGAGTTCTCTAAGATTCCTTACAGACTTTTAATGGTGAGTAGTATTTAGAAAACAAGTTTGAGCTCTAGATGTGCTATTTTGGTGTTATTAGCCTCTTTTATCTATCAGAGTCAGGAAGAACAGAAGCTTTTCTTTATTTCTTATTCTCTTTGAATGATTAATTCATACCGATCACTCTAATTCTAATGCAATGTAGCAGAGTTCTTGTCTTTTTGAATTTCTTTCAGCAATGTTTTGTAGTTTTCAGTGTACAAGTCTTATACCCCCTTGGTTAAATTTATTGATAATTATTTTATTTTTGATGGTATTGTAAATGAAATTGTTTTCTTAATTTTGATTGTTTATTGCTAGTGTAAAGTAAAAAACTTACTTTTGTATGTTGTTTATTTTTTGAGCATGCATTCTACTCAGGGTCTGAGTGAGGCTTTCTAGATTACCTGTTTGTTATGTGTAGAAGCCCTTATTCACCAAAGATGCCCCCTCCCCAACCTTTTGGTCTATCTATTGTTTGTCTGAACTGTGCTCTTTTGTACCAGGTGGCAATGATTGCAAAACGCCCCAGTTCATTGCCTTTCTATGTTTTGAGAAACATCCTTCATATAGCTGCTTTTATGTCCTGAGAGAGGTCAAATTTAGGCAAAAAAAAAAAAAAATGTGAGTACCTTGTGTTAGTCCCTCAGGCAACAACACCCTGACAATGAAAATAGGCAAACATGTTTAAATCATTTTTTTCTTGATTCAACATTTGCATGGATGCTTTAAGTCTCGACTATTTTTCAGAATTCTGAGAAAGTTGATGCTTACCGGTTTTACTCATTATTTTCTGGAGAAAAAAAAGCCCCCAAAATAAAAAAGAAACAAAAAACTCCACACAGGTCTTTCTCACCTTCCTCACCTAGAGAGTTTCCCCTATTATTAGCATCTTGAACTGGCATGGCATACTTGTCACAATTAATTAATTAGTGATTCATTTTTACTAATAAAAGTGCATGGTTTACATTAGAGTATACTCTGTTGTAAAATTCTATGGGCTTTGAAAAATGTATGGCATGTATTCAACATTATAGTATCATACGGGGTGTTTTCAATGCCCTAAAAATTCCTTGTGTGCTCATATTCATTCCTTCCTTGTTCTCCTCAAACTTTTAGAAATCACTGATTTTTTACTATCTCCTTAGTGCTGTCTTTTTCTGAATGTGATGATTGGCATTGTACAGTATGTAAGCTTTATAGACTGCCTTCTTTCACCTAGTTAATATCCATGTAAGATTTCTACATATCTTTTTTATGTGGCTTGATAGTCCATTTACTTATATTACTGAATAATATTCCATTGCACGGATGTTTCAGAGTTTTTTATACATTTACTTGTTCAAGAACATTTTGGTTGCTTGCAAGTTTTGGCAATTATGCATAAAGCTTCTATAAACTTCCATGTGCAGGTTTTCGTGTAGACATGTTTTCAGCTCCTTTGAGTAAACACTAAGGTGCACGATTGCTGGATCATATGATGAAAGTATGTTAACCTTTGAATACAACTGCCACACTGTTTTCCAAAGTGGCTTTATCATTTTGCATTCCTGTCAGCAAAAATAAGAATCCTGTTGATCCACATCCTTACCAGGATTTGGTTTTGTCAGTGGATTGGATTTAAGCCAACCTAATAGGTATGTAGTGGCATCTCACTGTTGTTTTAATTTGCAATTCCTTGACTAAGTACAATTACACTGAATATATTTTTTTTATATGCTCATGTGCTATCTCAATAGGTTCTCCTCATTAGGACAACTATTGGTTAATTTCTGAACTATACAGATAGTACAAATTTTAGCCCTAAATCATAATATTTTGCAGGTCCATGGTTATGAATGCTCAGGTTAATCTTTCTTATTGGTGTCCACAGAACAAATGAAGAGATGATTCTTTGACAGGAGAGACAGTTTCTTCAACAAGAAAGAAGCAGACATGGGTGGGAACAGATACAGATGTTTTAAATTAGTGTCTTGAATTTGTGTGGGTTTCTTACAGATTGGTTCTGATTAAGTAGGCAAGCTCTTATGCCAGATTCACCAGGTTGGTTCTGGAGTCAAGGCTGGAAGTGTGTATAGGGTGCACATATTGAGTACTAATCAGGTGGAGTGAGCTGACTTGAGCAAATGTATAAGTTTGCTAGGCTCTGTTGTTAGTAAGAGACGGTAATCATTTTAGTGGCATCATCCTGTTCTCCAGGTGGCTACTCAAATATGGCTATTGATTTGGTTCGTAATTATGTTGGGTTGGACCAGTTAGAATGAAGGAAAAGACTTAAAGGATTTGAACATACTTAAAAGAAACTTATTATAATAAAGGGCATGGAATCTAAATTTAATTAAGAATCACACAGAGTGGATTTGTAGTTTAGAAAGAAAATTGTAGTGTTAATGGATGAGCAGTTTTTGTGAAGTTAAAAAATAGGTATAGTTAACACATACTTGGGCAAGTAATTGTGTAGAAAGTAGGATGTCTGAATCTGTGACTTTGGAAGTGGAGAAAGGACGTGATTGTGGGAGTATATAACTAAAATAAGATAAAGGGAAATGCAATTGAGATAGGGGGAGAATTCAGTCAAGAGCACAGCATGAAGATGAAACTAAAAAAAAAAAAAAAAGAACACAGCATGAAGAATCAGTTTTCCACATGGACTTTGAAGTCCTAGTGATACCCAGTGCCAGACTTGCATGCATTTGTTTGTGAGGAACTCTAGGAGGCCTTCAGACACAGTGAGGAGTAGGAAAAGGTAGATAATGATTCTCAAGGTGGCATTAGCTTCTACAAGAAAGTGAATGAGTGTTAGTCTGAAATAAGACCTGGGAAATATTATGAAATGAGAATGTCCGCAAATGGGTTTATATCTTAAAAATATCAAGGGCTTCCACAAGTTCTAAATATATGGCACCAAAATTTTAATGGACGAAAATACATAACTAGAGGATTTTTCTTTTTTCCTTATTGTCTATTTTTTGCTCTGTACCATAAATTCCCCAAAGGCATCTGTCTGGTTACTCCTGTATTGTATGCTGCCTTGTTCAAAGTAGGTTTCCAATAAAAAAAATGTAACTCACAGAAAAAAATTATAAGTAATGATTAAACTATGAAAAATTTTGATCAATAATAAAGATATTACATGGAAATGGAAACATTGCTACAATAATTTCCTTCTTTTGAGTATCAAATACTTAAATAAAATAATTTAGAATGTATATACAAGTTTATGTATAAGTATGTTTATCACAGAATATTTTTCATGGAGAAAAATGGAAACTATGGAAATATTCAATAATAGTGGAATAGGTAAACTATTGTAGTATGTCATCAGAGTGGAATATTTAGCCACTTAATTTTTTAGGAAATATTTATAGAATACTCACTATATGGCATTGTGTCAGACTGGAGATAAATGTAGCTGTGTGAAAGGAGCTACGTGATTTGTAATAGCAGTATCCAACCTTTTTGGCATCACAAACCAGTTTCACGGAAGACAATTGTTCCATGGACTGGGGTGGGGGATGGTTTTGGGATGATTCGAGTGCATTACATTTATTGTGAACTTTGCTTCTATTATTATTACATTGTGATACATAATGAAATAATTATACAACTCACCATAATGCTGAATAAGTGGGAGCCCTGAGCTTGTTTTCCTGCAACTAGATGGTCTCACCTGGGGGTGATGGGAGACAGTGATACCTGGAGTGTGTTGCTTTTGTCCGCTCTACTCCATAATCTCATTCTGGTTGCTGTCACTGCAGAAAACCCTGCTTCACAAACATAGGATGCTGGAAATGGAAGCAGGCTTTTCAGTGCTTTTGTGGCAACCTCAGGATATTCTGCCTTGACTTTAACTCAGTATGTATGGAGATTTGAAGTTGTCTCAAACATACTTTTAAGGCCACCGTCATTTGTGACCTCAAGCAGTTGATCCTCTTCTAGCACAAAGTCAACTCACCTGGCTTGTTCACAAATGGGTTACAGAGTCATTCCTTCCCAGTTTGGGGGTCTTTTGTGATTGGAAGGTAATGCTCAAACTCTTTTGAAAGATGAAATAGGTGATCATGAACCAGCTTGGAGAAAGAAGGCCCTGGTTCAGTCTCTTTCAAAATTTCTGGTAATGTTTGAAATGTAAAAAATCCCAATGTTCACTCATTGCCCCATAATTCCAGTTTGGCTTTGAATGCAGCCACTGTATCTGCCCACTTGAACACAGTTCTTGTTCTCCCCTGAAGTGACAGATTGAGTTTGTTGAGCAGGTTGAATAAGTCACACAAGTAAGCAAATTTTGAGACCCATTCTGTGTCACTTAAATGTGCTGCCAGTGGTGACTGTTTTTCTAAAAGAAATCTCTGGAGTGGCTCTTATAACTCAAAATTTCTGTCCAATGATCTCTCTTTAAAAAGCCATCTCATACCATAAGAATCCTGAAACACGAATTCAAAAGAAAATATGCACCCCAACGTTCATAGCAGCACAATTTATAATAGCCAAGTGTTAGAAACAGCTTAAATGCCCATCAGTAAATGAGTGGATAAAAAACCAGTGGTACATTTACACAGTGGAATACTACACAGCAGAAAGAAAGAAGGAACTCTTACCCTTTGCAACAGCATGGATGGAACTGGAGAGCATTGTGCTAAGTGAAATAAACTGGGTGGTGAAAAACAAATACCACATTGATCTCACCTGTAAGTGGAACCAAGTCAACAAAACAAACAAGTGAGCAAAATATAACCAGAGACATTGAAATTAAGAACAAACTGACAGTAACCAGAGGGGAGGGAGGAGGGAAATAATGGGGGAAAGAAAGGGAAGGGTCAAGAAAGATATATAAAGGACCCATGAACAAAGACAACAAGGGGGTGAGGATAGATGTGGGGGGTGGGGGTTGGGCAGGGCAGGGGAGAATAATAGGGAAAAAATGGGGACAACTGTAATTGAACAACAATAAAAAAATAAAGAAAAAGAAAAAACTAGAGCACAAGGTCATGATTAGTTTTGAGTGCAAGAATGCAAAAATAAAGCTTAGCTTTAAGAAAATAGAAATCAATTTCAATAAAAATAAACACTAACCCCCCAAAACTTTGTTGGAAATAAAGAAGAGCACTAGAAAAAAAAGAAAGCCATCTCACTTTAGTGTATAAGAGAAGACATGTGTGCTCTGCATCAATCTCCTCACAGAGCTGTGTGAACAGATGTGAGTTTAGGGCATGTACTTTAATGTGGTTGATAATTTTAATCACATCCTGCAAAATGTTGTTAGGTTCAGGTGACATTTTTCAGTTAGCCAGCATTTCTCTACGGATGACACAGTGCATAGACTCTCATTCAGAAGCGACCTCTTTGGCCTGAGCAGTGAAAGCAGAAAGCTGTCAGTCATGGCAGCAGTTCCATCCGTGCACATATAGGCACAAAATGACCAATTCAGTTTTCCTGATATATAATCAATCAAAGACTTGAATAGTTCTGAAGCTGTGGTGTTGGTTGGCAACAAAAGTGCACATAACATATGCTTATGCACATCCCCCTGAAAAATATATTGCACAAAAGCAAGCAAGTCTTTCGATGTTGTCAACTTTGATAGATTTGTCAACCTGGATTGTTGATGAGTGACTCATTGACTTGTGGTTAACAAGTCAACCATGGTGACTCATTAATCCTCTCTAACAATTGTGCCTCAGTATCCTCTGCTATTTGCTCAACTTGTCTAACTATGGTGCTAGCCAAAAGAAGAACACATGCCACCTTTTGAATTGTAGCCTCTCCTAAAAGTTCATAACAAATGTCCTTAGCATCAGGCAGGGTCAACTCTTTACCAATAGTAAAGGGCTTCTTAGCTTCAGCAATGCCACTATTTAGCCAACATTTAGCTGCTAAGAATGATGCTGTCAGTGCAGACACATTTGATGAAGTGGTGGCATTCAATGATTGCTTCTGTTCTTTGTGTTCATGTTTTTATTTTTGAAAAACTCCGAAGGCTTGTTTTTTAATGCAGGGTGCTTGGTCTTCCTGTGGCAAAGCAGTTTTGAAGGTTTCATGGCCTTGTTGGATAGCCAGCTGCCACATATTATACAAAGTGGGCTTGAAGAATGTGAATCACCTGTTGCAATGAATTTAAGTAGGACTCTTGGTATTTTGTTTGAAATGTAGCTTTCTTTTTGTTGACAGTCTTAGAGTGTTCTGCTTTCTCATCATTGAGACTTTTTGCCCTTTTCCCTGAAAACTACATGTCCTTTGACATCTCTGATGTTGTTCATGTTCTTCCTTTCTCACATGATTTCCCTTGGCAAACCGTTACTCATTATTCAAGGTTTAAATTAGAGTGGCACTTTTTAAAAAATCTTTTCTGAACTTCTAGGGGATTCTTCATGTTTTCACAGCTCCCTGTGTTTAACTTTTCCTCCGCACTATCCATACTATGTAAATAGATACTTGGTTTGATTGTCTGTCTTCCCAACTAGGTCCTCCAGGAGCCATGGTATGTGCTCAGTAAGCTTTGTTAAGTCGATAGTCAACTCAGTTACCATTTTCCTCTTGAGAAGCACATCACATTCAGATAGTCAAAGTGGAAACTGCAATGTTTGTTATTCACAGCTCTGAACAACCTGTTTGTAACAATCTGAGACTAAGGTCTATTTCATTCTATGGCTGGAACAACTCTCTTATAGATGAACTAATTCAACTCCCCAACTTGAGTTTTTTCAAAAGTAAAAATATTTTAATTACAGTTGACTTACAATACTATATTAGTTTCAAGTGTACAACATAGCGATTAGATATTTGTATAACTTACAAAGAGGTCATCCTGGTAAGTCCAGTACCCATCTGACACCATAAACAGTTACTGAAATAATATTGACTTCATTTCCTATGCTCGAATTTACATCCCCATGACTATTTTTATAATTGGTGATTTGTACCTCTTAATCTCTTCACCTATTTCACACATCCCCCTACTCCCTCCCATCTACCAACTCTGTTTGCATTACTGAATGCAGCTGTGTTTTTGCTTTATTTATTTTGATTTTTTTATATTCCGGCTTTAGTTTTAAGATGATAGAAGAGAGACCCAGAGCAGGGAAGCAATGTTTCTGAGATCATGTGGCAAGTGAATAGACCGGCAAGATATTTTAACCAACATTTCCTGACTTTCTGATGAGGACTCTTTTCACTGCTCATTTGATGGAAAATGAGCTGTTCACATCTCCCCTACTCCAATCCAGTTCACCTCTTTAGGAAGAAAGAAGAGGTGATGACCATATTCTGTACAACAACATCCAAGTGAATTGTCCTGGGCACGGCAACCCCCAACCACACTGTTACTAGCCATTTGTTCTTCATTCTGTTGGACATCCTTGGCCTGGAAGACCAGCACACATAGATCTCTCTCCTCTTTTTAATTTCCTACCTTGTTGCTGTCCTTGGGAATAGCTTCCTGGTCTTCATCATCATTACTGAATGCAGCTTCCATGAGCCCATGTACTTCTCCCTCTGCATACTGGCTGTGGTAAACAGACCTCATCCTATATAGTACCACTGTGCCCAAAGCCCTGGCCATATTCTGGTTACATGCTGAGGAGATCTCCCTTGATGGCTGTTTCACCCAAATCTTCATCTATGCTGCCTTTGTTGCTGAGTCAAGGACTTTGTTGAACATGATGTTTGACCACTAGGTGGCCATCTGTGACCCACTGCACTATACCACATTGCTCAGTCATGCAGTAATCTTAAGGGTTGGCCTGGCTGTGGTCCTGAGAAGCTTCTCTGTGATACTCCGTGATGTGTTCCTGCTGAGGAGACTGCCTTTCTGCCATAGCAATATACTACTACATAGCTACCGTGAGCACACAGCTGTTGCCAAGTTTGCTTATACTGACATTTATATCAATGTCTGGTATGGTTTATCTGTTCTCTCTACTGTAGTGCTGATGCCATGCTCATTGTGGTTTCCTACATCCTTGGCCTTAATGCAGCCTTCTGCCTCCCCTCCCAAGGAGCTTTGCAAAAGGTCCTGGGCACATGTGGATCTCATCTTGGGGTCATTTACATGTTCTATTTGACTAGTATTTTTACCATAATTACCCAGCATGGCATCATGTTTCTCTCTGTTCACATTCTGCTGGGCAATATCTGCATGTTAGCAGCCCCTCTTATGCTGAACCCCATCATTTATGGTGTGAAGACCAGGCAGATTCAAAATCATGTGGTCAGTACTTTGTCTTCAGAGTGGAAACACTGCTGAGTTTGTCAGACTGATCAGGAGGTATGTTTATCAATGTAGGGTCTCACATTTTCTTTGCCTTTTTACCTTGAGAAGGGCAGTGTTTCAAAAGAGCATGAACTTTTGGATCAGAATTAGATTTGAATTCTGCCTCCACCAAAATTGATGTGTTTGAGCTTGGGGAAAGTACTTGATCCCTTAGCATAAGATCCCAGGAAAATAGGGATATTGAAACCAAACTAAATTATATTAAACAATGAGAATTTTTTCCTACAATGAATTTATCTAGGATATTGTAATTAAAACATGTTGGTGAATATATATTAATTTAATCATAGATACATGTGATATTAAAGAAAAACTTCTTTTTGAATTAAAAAGTAGGATCAATGAAACAGAATAAAGAGCCCAGAAATAAATCCATGCATATAAGGTCAACTGATCTTTGACAAGAGGACCAATAATACACAATAAGAAAAGAATAATTCCTTAAAAAGACTTAGAAAAACTGGATACCAACATGCAAAACAATAAAATTTGACTCTTGTTTTATGCCACACATAAAAATTAACTCAAAATGGATTAAGGAGTTAAATCCATCTAACTCCTTAAATGGATTAAGGAGAAGACCTGAAACCATAAAACTCCTAGAAGAAAACAAAGAAAAGCTCCTTGACATCAGTGTTGGCAATGTTTGGATCTGACTCTAAGAGCAAAGGCAAGAAAACCAAAACTAAACAAGCAGGATTACATCAAACTAAAAAGCTTCTGATAGAAAAGGAAACCATCAAAGAAATGAAAAGGCAACCTACAAAGTGGGAGAAAATATTTGAAAGTCACATATTTGATAAGGGGTTAATATGAAAAATATATAAGAAACCCATGCAACTTAATAGGAAAAGTGACTAAAGATGGGCAAAAGACCTGAATAGACATTTTTCAAACAAGACATAAAAATGACCAACAGGTACATGAGAAAGCTCACATCAGTAATTATCAGAGGTATGTTGATCAAAACAACAATGATATATCACCTCATGCTTGTTAGAATGACCGTCATCAACAAGATAAGAGATAAGTGTCATCAAAAATGTGAAGAAAAAAATTGGATCCAGAAATACATTAAACAGATCCTACATCATGATGAAGTGGGATTTATCCCAAGGATGCAGGGATGGTATAACATTTGCAAATCAATAAATGTAATACATCACATAAATAAAATGAAAGACAAAAATTACATGATCATATCAATAGATGCTGAAAAAACATTTAACAAAATCCAGTCCCCATTTATGATAAAAACACTCAGCAAAGTAGGAATAGAGGAAGCATACTTCAACATAATAAAGGCCATATAAGAGAAACCTACAGCCAACATCATACTCAATGGGCAAAAACCAAAAGTATTTACATTAAGATCAGGAACAAGACAAGTGTGTGCACTTTCACCACTCTCATTCAACATAGTACTGGAAATTCTAGTCACAGCAATTAGACAAGAAAAAGAAATAAAAGACATCCAAATTGGAAAGGAGGAAGTAAAACTGTCATTATTCCCAGATGACATGATAATGTACCTAAAAAATTCTGTAGTTTGCACCAATAACTACTTGACCTAATAAGTGAATTTAGCAAAGTAGCAGGATACAAAGTCAATATTCAGAAATCAATGACATTCTTGCACACCAACAATGAAGCATCAGAAAGAGAAATGAAGGAAAACATCCCATTTACTATAGCAACAAGAAAAATAAAGTACCTAGGAATAAATTTAACCAAGGATGTAAAAGACCTGTACTTGGAAAACTATAGAATACTGAAGAAAGACATTTTGAAGATACAAATAAACAGAAGCATATACTATGTTCATGGATTGGAAGAATTAACATTAAAATGTGCATAGTACCCAAAGCAACCTACAGATTCAACATAATTCCTATTAAATCACCAATGGTATATTTCCCAGACCTGGAGCAAATATTCCAAAAATTTATATGGAACCAAAATCGACCTTGGATAGTCTCAGCAATCCTGAGAAACAAGAGCAAAGTTGGAGGGATCACAATACCTGATATGAAATTATACTACAAGGCCACTGTAATCAAGATAATCTGGTACTGGCATAAGAACAGACACATATATCAATGGAACAGAATAGAGAGCTCCTAAATAAACCAATGTCTCTATAGTCAATTAGTATTTGACAAAGGGGACATGAGCATACAGTGGAGTAAAAACAGTGTCTTCCATAAATGGTGTTGAGAGAACTGGACTGGTACATGCAAAAAAAAAAAAAAAAAAAGAAACTTGACCACCAACTTACACCATACACCAGAATAAACTCAAAATGGATAAAGGACTTAAATATAAGTCATGATACCATAAACGTCCTAGCAGAAAACATAGGCAGCAAAATTTCAGACATCCCACATAGCAATAGTTTTGCTGATACATCTCCTAGGGCAAGGGAAACAAAGAAAAAGAATGGGACTACATCACATTAAAAAGTTTCTGCAAGGGTAAAGAAACCATCATCAAAATGAAAAGGGAACTGACTGTGGGAGAACATATTTATTTGCCAATGATACATCAGACATGGGTTTAATCTCCAAAATATATAAAGAACTCATACAACTCAACACTGGGAAAACAAACAACCCAATTAAAAAATGGGCAAAGGACCTATATAAACACTTTTCCAAGGTGGACATACAGATGGGCCATAGACATATGAAAAAATTCTCAACATCACTAGCCATCAGAGAGGTGCAAATTTGAAGCACTTTGATATATCACTTCACACACCTGTCAGAATGGCCATGATTAATAAATCAACAAACAAGTGCTGGCAAGAATGTGGAGAAAAGGGAACTCTAACGTAGTGTTGGTGGGAATGCAGGTTGGTGCAGCCACTGTGAAAAACGGTATGGAGTTTCCTCAAAAAAGTAAAAATGGAACTTCCTATGACCTTGTAATTCCACTTCTGGGAATATACCCTAAGAATCCTGAGACACCAATTCAAAAGAACTTATGCATTCCTTTGTTCATAGCAGTGCTATTTATAATAGCTAAGTGTTGGAGACAGCCCATGTGCCCATCAGTAGATGAATGGATTAAAAAAACTGTGGTACATTTATAACTGGAATCTAATGAACAAAATAAACTAACAAGAAAAATAAAACCAGAAATATGGAAACATGGAATCAACTGGTAGCTGTAGGAGGGGAGGAAGGAAGGAAGGAATGGTGGAAGGAAGGGGAAGGGATTAGTCAAGGAACATGTATGAATGACTCATGGACATGGACAATGGAAAGGGGACTGGCTGTTGTTGAGAGGGGTGAACTGGAGGGGACAAAAAGGGAAAAAAGAAATCAGGACAACTGCAATAGAATGAACAATAAAAAAGGGAAAAGAAACAAAAAAAAATAAAAGTTCCTTAGTAGTCAAGGAAAAAAAAAAGGGATGTGAAGAAAAGGGAACCCTCATGCACTGTTGATGGGAATGCAGACTGGTGCAGCCACTGTGAAAAATAGTATGAAGGATCCTCAAAAAATTAAAAATAGAACTACAGCATTATCTGGAAATTCCACTTCTAAGTATATATCTGAAGGAAATAAAATCACTATCTTGAAGAGATATCTATACTTCCCTCCTCCTCCACCCCATGTTCATGGTGACACTATTTACAATAGCCAAGACATGGAAACAACTGAGAGTACATTGACAGATGAATGAGTAAAGAAAATGCAAAAATTATATAAATACAATAAAATACTATTCAGCTATTAAAAACAAGGAAAACCTACCATTTGTGACATGACTAAACCTTGAGAGAATCATGCTTAGTTAAAAAAGTCTGACAAATACTCTATGACCTCACTTATGTGTGGAATTTAAAAACAAAACAAAATCAGAATTCATAGAAACAGAGAACAGATTGGTGGTTGAAAGTAGTCAAAGCAGAAAAACTTCCAGTTATAAGATAAATCAATCCTGGTGATATAATACATAGTGTGGTGACTATAGTTAATAACACTGAATTATATATTTGAAAGTCTCTAAGAGAGTAGTAGATCTTAAAAGTTCTCTCTCCACACACACATAACACACAAATGTAACTATGTGAGGTGAATGATGTGATAATAACCTTATTGTTTTAAGCATTTCAAAATATCTATATCAAATAATTATTGTACACCTTTAACTTACAAAATGTTGTGTCAATTATATATAAAAATACTGGAAGAAGAAAGGAAAATGTTGTATATGTATATACAATGGGCTACTATTCAACAATAATGAAATCCTGCCATTTGTGACAATATTGATGAAACTAGAGGATATTATACTAAGTGAAATAAATCAGACAAAGATAAATACTGTATGATCTCTCTCATATGCGGAATCTAAAAGTTGAACTCAGAAGCAAAGTAGAATGGTGGTTGCTAGAGCATGGGGTGCAGGAAATAGGGAGATATTGATTAAGGGTACAAGCTTGCAGTTATAAGATGAATACGTTCTGGTCTTCTAATGTACAGTATAACTATAGTTAAATAATATAGTATTGTATACTTGAAATCGGCTAAGAGAGTTGATCTTAAGTATTCTCATTACACATATACAAAAGGTAACGATGTGAGGTAATGAATCTTTAATTAGCTTGGTTATAGTGATAATTTCACAAAGTACACATATTTAAGTATATGCCTTAAATATATACATTTATTGTACCACAATAAGGATGGAAAAGTTGAGAATATGAAATGAAATACATATTTTTATAAATAAAAGCATCACATAATCTTAAAATTTTTTTTGTTAAACTTTTATCATACAACTGTGATAAAACTAAAAATGTAAAGAATAACATGATCTTGAATATGTATGACACAAAGGCAGTGCATAAATTTCAACTTCTTTCTCAGCCTGTTTATCTTTAGAATCTTGGTTTAATAATTTCTGCCTCTTCTAATTCAAAAGGAAGTTATATAATCAAAGGAGATCACAAAAATCCACAGGTCTTAGTTGAATCTTAAGGTATAATATTAATCAAAATTAGAATTGGTTCTGGTAGAATTTTTCCTTGTTTCTCAAGAGAATTTTTGTGTGACATGCAGGGGTGTACTGGGTTACTTGTTAATAATTATTGGTGGGGATAAAAGCTGAGATACTATAAAATCTCTACTACTTAAATCCATTTTGATAGAGACCAAGGAGATGGTAATATGTTATCTGTATAATGTCCCTGTCCAAACATCAGGGTAACCCAATATGCCAAGGTATTCAGATTTTGAGAAATGAGAATATTTAAGTTAATATCATTATGGTACTCTCCTCCCACTAGTATATCAATTGAAGGGAACAAGCCAGCATTTCACATTGGCACACCCCAAGGCAGAGACATAGAGTAGCAGAAAAGCTGATTATGTATAATCTATCCTTCTTAAAAAAAAAAAAATTTCCATGATCCTGACATACAGAATCCAACCATTCCCCAGTACATCTGCATTCATACAGGACTGAGTTCTCTTCCATAATCTTCTTCCAGTTTATCAACCAAGGCACTGGTTGATTTTGCCTACTTAGATCGATTTAGCTCCTGTAATGTTGTCATCTTGCTTGAGAATTCTGTTCTTTTTGTCCGTCCTCCTAAGGATGTCCTTTCTGTTCAGTGTTAAGACAGAAACAACTTAAAAAAAAATCAATAAAATGACTCTTTTCAAGGTCACTGACAACTTTTACAGTACCTGAATTTTTCATGAAATGTTTAGCAGCTGCTCTGAGGGCACATCTGAGATTTTATTTTAGACAAGGAACCAGGGTTCCTGGGAAAATAATGGCTTTCTCATAGTCTATTATTGCTCAGGGATAGAGTTTCATTATGCCAACCTCAAAAATTTAAATTCAAGAAAGTGCTGTCACTAGGTGATGCTGTTACCTCACTCCTGGCCTTCATACCACTCAGGGTTTAATTGGAGAAGCAGAACTAGTAAGAGATAAATATTGACATTTATTGCAAGGAATTCACTTACACAATTGTGGAGACTGGCAAGACAAATTTTAAATTCTGCAGGGCAGGCCATCAGGAAAGTAAGGCTGGAACGCTTGAGCATGAGCTTAAGCTGCTCTTTAGAGGTAGAAAGTCTGTTTCTTCAGATAAGGTTCAGGTCTGTTTTAAGGCCTTTTACCTGATTGAATTAGGCCCACTCAGCTGATCTAGGACAATTTCCCTTACTTAAAGTCAAATCATTATGGACTTCAATGACACCTACCAAACTCCTTTAGAACAATATCTAGATTAGAGTTTGAAAAATGGGGGGCTTAGAGCCTAGGCAAGTTGACACACACAAAAAACCATCACAACTTCCACTCATATTGACATGTCCTTCAAGCAACTCCAGTATCAACAATATGTGGTTAGAAGGTAATGGTGGGAATGGTGATTTGGCAATCTAAGGTATGCATAATTCAGTTTTTTAAAAAAATAAATGAGACTTTTCCATAGGCAGTATGGAGTCACCTATGGTCAGATGTGTGTGTCTTGGAAAGAGTATTCCAGATGTGTATGACAAGGACTGAATGGGATAGGTTGAGATGAAATTTACTTAGGAAACCTTTTGCAAAACCCGTAAGATAAAATAGAGATCTGAGCAAAGGTCTAGACATGGCAGGGAGAAAACAAAACCTGAGTCACAGAAAGAAGGCAGAAACATGTTTTGGTTGATCCAGATGAATTTGGACCAGATATAAGTAGTCTGTTTCATGGAGAAATCATAAGCTACCTAGAGCAGGAATAGAGATATTGAAGATCATTTGACATAGATATTCAGTGGCTTCTTGTCAAAATTGGCTTGCTGGTATCCTGACACCTCTGCTAGGACAAAGGTGGTTCAGAGTTCATGGAAAAATAAGGAAGGGCTGAGGAGGGGTATCAACAAAGAGGGTGTCAGTGACCAGAGAGAACCATCAATAGTCAGTGGATCCCTATCACCCCATGCTCAGAGGACAGAGGGTCAGGGGGGCTGCATTTCTTCCACCATCATTGAAACCGGTACTGAAGAAAGGTCGCACGGGTCCAGTGAAGGCACAGTCCGAGAAGGTGTAGATGAGGGAGCCATGGTCAGTGATGTTATAGAAAGACAGAGTGTTGGCCTCATAGTCCAGGAAGATCCCAATTTGGTGTGGAGGCACTGGAAGGTGGAGGGGAGTCTGCGGGCAGGTGCCAGCCTCATATTTTTGCTTGTTCCACAGCCAGATTGTCCAGAAGCCACTCATGGTGTTGAGCAAAAAATGCCCCTTCCTCTGCACAGAGTCTCTACAAACCCCCAGGTCCCAGGCGTCCTTTCCTGTCACATCTACCTCCCAGTAAAATTTTCCGGAGTCAAAGCGCTGGGTACCCAGGACCATGGGATAAGTATCAAATCTCTCCTCATTTTCAGGCAGCTTCTGCTGGGTGTCTCCAAGTCTCACTTGTCTCTGATCCTCTGAGATGATGAGCCACGGATGGGCTGTGTGTGGATCCAGAGTGATGTGTACTGCAGAGAGAGCACCATGGTCAGGACGAGAGATTGTAGGGAGTCACTAACCCTGTGCCTGCAGTAGGGGGATGAGAGGGTGAGCCTGAGCCTTACTGTGTGACGAAATGACACCCCAGCCAGCTCTAGCCCTTGGCTGGGACCTTTGAGGGGGCCACTTTCCTGAGATCTATTCCTGCCCCACCTACTTTGACCTGCCATCCCTCCTTGACCTTGGACCTACTCTGCACCCTTGTTATCCCACTGCTGCTCAGCAGGCCAGTCCAACACTCCTGTAGCTTGACTCACCTCCACATGTCCTCAACATCCACTTCAGCCCTGGCACATGGCACACACTCCTCAGGTCTGGGGAGATGACATGCAGCTGTTCCAAGTTCCAGGACTCACACCTGGGGGAAGCAGAGTTAGATATCCCGTCTCCAATTCCTACCCCACCCTCCCTGAACTCTAATGCTATACCCTCTCTTGTGGATAACTGATACTTTAATTCAACACAGATTTTAAAATACCTGTTGTGTTAGGATCCCTGGGGATGGGATTTACTTCCTATGCAACCTTTTGGGTCACAAGGGCCTCTGAAGCACGTGGAGAGTCTGTACCTCCTCTCCATGCCTGAGGTCACCACACAGGCACATTCTGTTTCATTTTATAGGCAGCGGTCAGATATGATATTTTCGGAATCACTCCCTAAGGAACCTCAAGGAGTCTCACCCATACTGTGGGTCTTACCATTTCTGACCACCGCTCTTTCTGGGAGGTTTGTAACTGGTTGGATGCTTTTTAAAAGAGTCCTAGCAGGCTGCAGATTTAGAACTTCCCAGAATTTCCCTGTTTGTTAGGGCTTCACTTTGTGAAAATGTTACAGTCCAATTACTTTGGGTGACTCACCAACTGAGGTGCCCATTAATTAACCTTCTGAGACTAGAAAGTATTTTATGAAGGACTGGATCTTTGAACATAGGAAGGAGGATGGGGAAAACTTCAATTCATGTTTTTCTAACTCAATAATCTTTTATGCAGGTAAATACACTTCCGCTGCCCCTTTCTCTAGCAAAGAAAACCTCTCCTTACCTTTTCAGGATACTTTTCACCTCCTGAGGAAAAAGGAGACAGAGTAAATTCCAGAATCACTGCATTAATGACTGAGTCTTCAGTCCGGCAATGAGACAACACCCTGAGGTCACAGGCACTGCTCTGCTCAGTTCCTCTGGGCCATGGTCTGACAGACATTTCTGACCAACTTGGAACAGAGGGATGTGTGGGTGTTTGTGGGGTTATCAGAACCCCACATGTAACCTACAGCCAAGAGAAGGGTGATCTGTTTAAGGACTCAGAAAACAAATTAGGCCAGATTCTTCGGGAAATGAACAGGTCCAGTAGAGTGGAAAGGAGCAAATAGCCCAGGCTGGCTGAGGCCCAGAGATAGTCACAGAGAAAGAACAGCCAAATCTAGATGCACAGAAACTGCCCTCTTTCATTTGTGGGCTTGAGTTGTTGGAAGAAAAGGCTGGTCAGTTAAAGCTATGCCCTGTGCTGTAGTTAATGTTGCTCCCTCACATATGTGAATTCAAATCACCTGAGAATATTTTGTTGCCCAGGCTGGGTGTCCTTATCTGAACTGGCAGGCTCCTAGGTCTCATCAAAAGTGCATTAGAAGATTGGCTCAATGTTGAGTCAAAGCAAGATTCAGATAAAGGGAAGAAGAGAGAGAGCCTTCCAGGTCAACCACTCCAGTCAGCATTTTTGCCCAAACAGAAAGAAATGGCTTCATGACCACATCTGAATGAGACAGGGAAAAGGTGTGGGAAAAGAAGTGTAGGCTCTTACAACAGAATGGACTTCTGAGACCATTGAGTTCCTAGTTTCCCAAAGTGAGTCAAACAAACCATTGGTGGATATGAGGTCATTTTAAGAATATACACTGATGAATTAAAAAAATAGTTATGTACTTATTTTAATCTTAGCTCTGTCTCTTACTATTTGGGTGAACTTGGTCAAGCTATTTAGCTTTAGTATCTCATTTGGTTTCTTAACATTCCTGTGCCTTAGTTTTCTCATCTATAAAACGGGGATAAAAGGAGTACCACCTTATCACATTGTCATAAGGGATTCAATGTCTGGCATGTAGCATGTGCTATTTAAGAACATGCAGTTATTATTTTTGTTATGAAATAGAAAAAAGATCACTAATAATATCAATATCAACACATGTGATTTCTTGGCTACTATTGGTTAGGGCAAATTTCCTTTTAAACTAAATTTATTCTGCTAAAAGAATGAGATAATTTAAAGGAAAAATAACATCTTAAGAACACTTAGGTAGTTCACTGAAATAGCAGAAAGTGTAAAGGTGATACATTTATAACTAAAGTTTGGGAAATCCTTGTTATTTAGGCCACTCCCTCTCCCTTGTTTCACAAATGGAGAAATTAGGTCTAGGAAAGGGAAAAGACTTAACCTTGAGTTACGGAGAAAACTGGTAACAGGGCTGAGGCTGGGCTACTCTCTCTTAATTTTCAGTTCAGTATTTTTAGTTCATTTGAAAACTTTCCCATGGCCAGACATGCATCAAAGAGCCTTAGTGGATTCTCTCATTTAATCCTCACAAAATTCTTTGAGATATGTAATAGTATAATATCCATTTAACTATGAGAAATCTGATACTCAGAAAGATTAAGGACCTTACTCAAGGTCATGAACCTGGTACGTGTTAGAGCAGGCACTTACCAGAGGTGTCCATTTTTAAAAAATTGCTGCATGGAATACTCCCTCCTAAATCTGTATCTTTCCATGCCTTGACTGCAAACCAGTCATGGTTCTGAATTCCAGTTTATTTTATTTAAGAAAATTCCAAGGACTGAGTTTTTGTTTGCTGTGATGGTAGCCCCAGAGAGCTCTGACTTCTGCTTGGTTCCTCCCTGAGTACAGATTGGGAGCCTCTCCCTTCTCACCTGCAGCAGCTCCAGCTCTGAGCTCCGGCTTCTCCTCTCCAGCTCTGAGATTAGCTCCTGCAGGACCTGGCTCTGCTGGGCCAGTTTGGTCTCTGTCTCCCCCAGGATTCTCAGCTCTTTCTTCTCTTCCTTTTCCAGCTTCTGCATTTGCCTTTGTTCCTCTTCAGCCAGGAACTGTTTCTGCTGCTCAAACTCTGTGTGAATTCGCAATCTGTGTGTCTCAACCTTCTCCTTTGGTGTCAATGAAAAGAGAGGTGGTTTTATCAAAATGTCCTAAGCTTTGGGAATGGATGTGTCCATACCTACTTCTGTTCCCTGGAGACACACCACTCTGGCTCTGTCTGGGAACAAACATACACATATGCATTTTGCTGGGGAAGTCAGTGTGCCAGGCTTCTGGGACTGAGTGGGGAATGGGATTGGTGGGGGCCACACTGGAGCTGCTCTAGCCCATGGATTCGGAGACTTTCCTGAACTTCTCTCAAAACCCAGTCAGCACCCAAATGTGTCCTTTTGTCTTCATATCTGTGTTACTGAGAGAGTAACACCTGTCCTCACTCGAACAACCTCACAAAGACAGGTCCACAACACCATTGTTAAACCCTGGGGAAAGAACGTCTTGGGGATATGCTTTGCTTGCTCTCTTGTGGTAGTGATTAGGCCATCCGACAATACAGGATGACCCCTTTTGCCTCACAGTTTTGTTCACCTCCCCTTGGTCCCAAATCTTCCTGTTCTGGTATCTATTGACCATTAGTTCCTTTTACTCCTCTTTATCCCTGACCCACCCCACCTCTAAATCACCAGTGCAGAATAAGCTTTAGTTTTCCATTCTACTTTGGATCAGTGATCTGGACACAGTCAAGCAACCATCTGGTTAGACTGGTTTTCCTACCTCAGGCCTTGGTGGTTTCCTTAAGTCTGTTCCTTACAGCCTCTGTCATTTCCTGACAGGCTTAGATGTATCTCCCCTGGGATAGCTCTGTTTCAGATACCAAAGCACTGCTATGATCATTCCTAGGGCTGGGCTTTTTCCTTAGCACCCTGTCTTAAGACTCTTGATCTTTGCTTCTGATTGGGAGCTCTCTTTGAGCTCCATACTTTTTATTTCCCTCTATCAGGAAACATTGAGGACTGTTGGTTCTCGAAGAGTGAGATGTGCTGACTCTATCACTCCTCAGACAGGTGTAGCTACAGTTAGGGCTTTACTGAGGCTAGGACTCTGGACCCTGTCCAGTCTTTTGATCTAAGATTCCTTTTGGGATGTGACTCTTGCCTTCCAGGCTGTTCTCTTCATTGCAATATCCACTTCCAACTTCTCAGCAAGCTCTTGCTCTTTTCTCAGTTTCCTTAATGCCTCCTGGACCTTCTCCTGCAGAGAAAGATACCAGGTTAATACCCAACCAGACCAAGAAGGGGGATTGTGTGATGTGAGGTGGGGAAGATCTTACAGGTTCTTAGAAAAGCCTGAGGGCAGAGAAGCAAGGAGGACTAGAGTCTTTCTGGTGTGTGAATTTTGTGGATGGCAATACTTTGGGAAAAGGCTTACGTTTCTTAGAAAGGAGCCACACTGTTGGGGTGGCAGGGAAGGGGCACTACTCATTCCTAATTAACCAGGAAGCCACAAGGAAACATGATCCTTGCAGTGATTTCCCACAGTATCACCCTTGTTCCTGGGGAATAAGAAAGGTGTGATCATCCTTAAATTAGACATGGAAGGTGGGGAACACTCTTCCTTTCTCCAGTCCCTCAACCCAGTGGGCAACTCTCTCCTATCCCCAGCTCTGGGGAACAAAGCACTCATTAGGACCCCATCTCCTTTCTACCTGTTCATGCCTCCATGCCAAGGACTCACCTGGTACTCCTGAGCAGCCTCCTCAATTGGAACCATGGGGTGGTCACGGTGTTTCCGGGACTGGGAACACACCCAGCAAAGAGCCTTCTCATCTCTCTCGCAAAATAGGTGAAGTTTCTCTCCATGCACCCCACATCGCTCCCCCTTTGTACCCTCCTTGGCATCTTGGTTAATTTTTCTTAGGTTGTCCACCATATTGGCTAGCTGGAGATTGGGCCGGAAGTTCCTGAGCAGGAATTTTTTCCGGCACACAGGACAGGAGCCGCCCCCATCTTTCCCAACCAGAGAGATACATTTGTGGCAGAAGCTGTGGCCACAGTCAATGCTCACTGGCTCCACAGTGGGATCCAGGCAGATTGGGCATGTGACCTCATCCCACATCTTTTCCAAGGGCATTGTGGAGGCCATCGGGGAAATGTGCCTATTAAGGAGCAATGTGGAGAGCTTGAGGTAACCTAGCGGAGAGAAGAGAAGAGTTAGAGAGAAGATGAGAAAGGTTGTGTGAGAAAAACAAAACAATTCAAAGGAAGAAAAGAGGGAGAGTGAACTAGAGGGGGTTAAAACAAGACAGGAACATTAACCTGAATAACAAGACCTTTTCCACAGTAAGGTCAATTGATCCAGTCAAATAGAAGGGGTAACTGAGTCCCCAAAATGAACAGTGAAAACTGTTGGGAACCTCAGAGATAGGGCTGTTATTTTCATCATATCCACCTCTGCTTAGACCCTCAGTGCCCAGGCTTTTTCTGTCCCTAATAATAGTGACCATTTACTATGAGCCTTCCATGTGCCAGAGAAGGGGCAACATGCTTTGCACACTTCTTCATTAGTCTTCAAAAATGGCAGTAGACATGTATGATATACATATATATATGTGAATATATACATAAGAATAGTTACTCTTCAACAACAGGGATGGATCTTGAGAGTATTAGGCCAACTGAAATAAGTCTGACAGAAGAGGACAAAAACATATGATTTCACTCATATGTGGGATTTATATCTACATATAATTAAATTACATATAACTTTTATAACTAAAAGTATTGAATGAACAAACAAAACAAAGGAAAAAAACTCATACACAGACAGTGGTATGGTGATTACCAGAGGGGAAGGAGGCTAGGGTAGGTGAACTGGGTAAAGGGGACCCAATATATGGTAATGGAAGAAAACTAGACTTTAGGTGGTAAGCATGCAGACGTTGAATTGAAATGTTGTACACTTGAAAGTTATATAATATTAACCAATGTTACCCCAATAAATTTAATTAAAAAATAAATCTGTACTAAAGAATTATAAAGGAAGAAAAGAACATTTATTCTTATAAGATATACAGTCTGTGTGTGTATATATGCATGTGCATGTGCATATATATGTACGTGCACATGTTTATAACACACACATATACATGTATGTGTGGTCAGCACTCCCTGGACTCTTCTCTCAGCTACTTGGACCTGGGCAGCTGTCTTCATTTCTTCCGGGGCATAGACTCCACGCATTTCTAACATCCTAAACAACCCTGCCCCCTCTCCTCCAGAGGGGTACTTTTGGGGATGGGAGTCTCAAAGATCGCATACCTCCCCCACACCGGGCTCCTCCTGACCACCCCGTGGTTAGGTTTCCGTCCCGGCTTTTTTTCAGCTTCCGTAGGCCCTAGTCCCAGCTCTGGTGGAAGCAGCAGGGCAGCCCACTGGGAGACCCGCTAGCGCGGGAAGAACTGCTGGGCTTGGCTGAGCGAGCCTTGCTGCGGAGAAGGGTAAACTAATCCCCAAGGCTCTAAGGGAGGGGATTGATTGGAAGGGGAATCTTTAGATTGGGGCTGGGGGTACCTCAGTCCAGCCTGGTTCACTCACCTTTTCAAGGGACTCAAGGGATGGCAGCTGGCTTTCTATTTCACTTTCTATTTCCTGTAAGGGGTGCGTCGGAAACGGAGGCGGGCGGAGGGGAGAGAGTGGGAGGAGTAAGGGCAGGAGGAGAAACTTAGCGGGTGGGGCGGGCCTAGAGAGCGACACGGGGCAGTACAGTGAGAGAAGGCGGAGTTTAGGCTCCGCCTCGGTCTGAAGCTGGGGGCGCCCGGGCTAGTGCTTCTGGGAGACTGGTCAGAGGGAAAGCTTTGCAGACTTGCTTCTTGGTTTGTGCCCCTTCCATGTCCACATTATCTAATATAGTAAAATATGGTATCTATTAGATGGAGGGGCCATCTCCTTACACCGACGTGTGGTGCCCACACGTGGGAGTTGCTTTTAAGGAGGTTTAGATGGAGAAAAGAGTGCCTGGAGTGCTTTCTCACTAGCCACTATCTGCTTCCTACTTTTAGACACAGTTCCTTTTCAGGAAACTGGGTATTCTTTTAACATCAGGGTGTAAGAAACTTATTTTGCATGGCCCTAAGGTGTGCATCACACCATTGAGTGGTAAGAAGGGAACTGAAAATTACTATCTTGTCACTGAGCTAGGGTTTTTCTTAGGTTATTAATTATTATTTTTATTTTTAAAATTGTGCTAAAATATCCATAATACAAGATATACCATC